>JABSTQ010004800.1:0-62555 GCA_013358835.2 Ixodes persulcatus | reverse complement strand
GCCCTTGGGCGACTCGACTGGACCGGCACGCGCTGCCGTGCTGTTCCCAAAGTGGCCGCTGCGAGATAAATGACGGCGGTGCGATTGCGTCTAGTTCGGTTCTCAAGTACGGATCAAAATAAGTCACTTTTTTGGTGCAGGATGCTATTGCAGTTTACCAACGGAGTTGTTGAAGTAACGTTGCCGGCACTCTAATGGCGGCATTACGCAGATTCCATACAACGGGAAAAGCGAACGTCTTCGAAAGCATAGATAGCGGCGAATTGACTCTATCACGTTGTTCCTTGCACGCAGAGATGGAGAAATTACTTTCCATATATAAGTAATAAACATTAATATTTACATTTATTGAAAATACGAAAACGTGATTAAAATGCATTACCAATTATTGCAGACTAAGGGTAAGTACATTGCTTTACAATTAATTTCGAAAATTAGTGAACTTACTTCGATATTACTTTTCGTTTCCTTCAGGGAGTAATTTGTGCCTATAGGTTTACCGTATTTTTGCAAATCAGATTTTCTGGTAGCACCGCTACAGCCACACGCGCCTCGAAGTGAGCCTGGGAAACGTTTTCTCGTTTGAAAGACGAAGTAAACAGCTTCTTCATTTGATTTTAGTGAAAACGATCAGCTCGCCGGTATTTCCTGTTTCTTTAACAGCGAAGTCCACAGGTTAATGGCTGGTGTGATTCCGTCCTGATTTTAGAGAAGTCGTCGTTCATTTCGGTTGGTCGGAGCATGGCAGCTCGTGTTTACATGATGTCGTAATGGCTGTAGAGAGATATGCAAAACTGGTTCTTGTGTTACCTTTGGCGAAAAGGTTCACAACTTTCGTGAACTCATTTGGCATAGGTTTGGGTAAATGCCCGAAACTTTCTACTGATCCGGAATCAGTTTGATGTTTTCTTTTCCCAAAGAAGTGGTCGACGCATTCCCGGACATTCTTTCTCAGGACGGTTGCTCCAAGTAACAAAAGCGCAAGTTATCGCGCTCTGTTACGCAAGGAGTCCGGATGTTTTCTGGATACAAACTCAGTCAGAAAAGGAAAGGGGCCGCGGGCGCCTCCTAAAATGTATCCTTCCGCAACAAGCGGGCAGCGATATCAGCGGTCCAGATTTTCAGTCACTAAACTCCCCCAGGCGAAGGCGGAGGAGACAGCTGAGAGGCATACTGCGGGTGAGGCAAGGGAAGACCACGTGGCGCCTGCTTTGCTTGCTTTCTGCCGTTTCCAACTGCAAAACTATTTTTTCATATGAAGGACATGGCTGCTGACGAAACGTTCTGGTACTTTGATAAGGAATTTGAGAACAACTACAATCTCGTCATCTCTGGTTTTAAAATATGTTGATCTTCTTAGTGCCGTGCCATACGCACTGAAGCCTCGTATCGTCCCCGATGAAGTGGCGCCGTGAATCCGGTTTGTCTGGAGTTTCGTGAACCATGGCATTCCAGTTATGAATTCACTCAAAAGCTTTTTCTCTATCCGCTTCGCCTTTTAACGCCGCTTGTGTTTGCTTGCCTCGCTTCCAAGTTCAGCGTCACAAATTTTACACTGAGGTGGGTCTCGGGGAAAAAAATAGTTACGTAAGTAACACGTAATTTTTTCGCATAGCACCGCCTGCAAGTTATTCGCTGGACTACTAAATTCCCAACTCAGAAAATTAACTATTTATATTACTGATTAAAGCAAAATGTAATTGATTGTATTAATTTGATTACATTCATGTGATTACTGCCATTTCTGCTTGTACGCCACGTTTGATTCACAAAGTCGGTGGGAGTTGACTGGTCTTGTTCTATCACCCCCATTACCGCGGAAATATTGGAGCTTTTGAAAAGCTTCTAGATGACTCTTACTAATAAAAAGTACCTATCACATCTAGGAGTTTATGAAACCATTGCTCTTGGAAAGGATAAAATGGTCCGCCTATCTCGTGTTTGTTGAAATGCTGGGTTTGAAGAGTCTTGAAAACACCATCATAGTTGACCTTCTCTCAGCCTAATAATCCCACCACTACCACAACCACCATCACCATCCCCACACCCACTACTACTACTACTACTACTTCTACTACTACTACTACTACTACTGCTATTACTACCACTACTACTACTACTACTACTACTACTATTACTACTACTACTACTACTACTGTTGCTACTACTACTACTACTAATAATCATTTATTGGCTCGGGACAGACGCGGCACCGCAGTATGGCAGCAGTACCTTGGAGTCCCGCGGTGCCGCGTCTACTGATGGTGATTATGTGACGCTGTAATATGCAAGATAAAGTTGTCCTCTCATCGTCTTCACCTTTTTTACAGTACATACGATTTGGGGAATTCAATTTAAACGGGGAAAATCGGCGACCGAGGGTGCTAGCGCAGCGCTGCTCGGAGCACCGCTTTAATAACCACCCCTGCCCCTTTCGATCTGGACGAGCATCGTATCGGCGAGTGCACGTACTGCACTTCGTGATGCACGTTAAAGACCCAAGTCGTACTGCACTAGCTGAATTTCTCTTTCACAGTGGTTAACGACTTCGCCATATTCTGGCAAACTAAACTCTTTCTGTATTAATAACTAACGACAAATGTTTTTTTTTTTTTTTTTTAATTTTCATTAAAAAAGTAGAGAGATTAAACGTTGTGCCAGCCAGTGAAAGAATATATCATGATTCACGTTGGCAACCATCATAAAAGCTATTTTTTTTAGAATGCTCATGCACATTTTGCATATTATATCTCAGTTTTATCTACGTGATTTAATTATTTACGTGATCCTAACAATATAAAAAAACATGTTTCTTTTTTTTTTCGCAGGAAACGTTTTTTTTTTTTGTATAGAGGCGATTCTTGTGAAACATTTCAGCGCTGTTTCTTGAGCTGGCTTCCTTCTTTATTCTGCTGTCTTTAAATGCAGCATGTATACTAACGCTTCGACCCCCCGTTAGACGGTCAACAAAAATCGTTTTTTTTTTTACGTATTGCGCTGTGATCTACTACAGACGTACAGTTGAGTGGTGGAGGTTCGGAGTGAAAATTTTAAAGGCAAAATTTACTTTCATAAAAAACAAAACAAAAAAGACTTTTTTGCGTGAAATTTATGGCGGCATTCGCAGACGTTGTCTGCCTTCTGCTGAATGCTGACAACCGACTTCGAGAGCGTCGAGGGCACCCCGCACCGAGCTTAGCAGACGATCTTCCGAACGTATGGACTATGCTTCCTCAGCGCGGCGCGTGTCTCTGAATGTACGACTGTCAAATTGCAATAATCATTTTAGTGTACTAAAAAAGAAAAGCTATGTTTGAATCTTCCAAGGCCGCTATTTTTTGCACAAAGATGATTGAACGAGTAACCGCATGCTCTCGTACTTCACATTGCGCCATCTGTCGGCAGCACTAACAAGTCGGCGAGAAGTGTCATGGCACCACATCGTCTGCGAGTGCCGCGAGACCCCCAAAAACAGGTTTTCTTGTCTATTGTTTGACAGAGATGAGTTAATCAACCTTCAGTTTCACTCCAAATATTTAACATATATCCCAACCTTTGTAGTAAATCATGAAGCGGTATGTTAAGAGATCGAATTTGGCGGTCCTTATAAAGTGGGTTTGAGGCTTTGGTGTACATGCGGTATCACCTACGTGAAAGCTATATTTCGATTACCTCATCTTGGCTTTTGATATTATACTAAAACATGGCGATTTATGATATAAGGCTCACTTCGGCACAAGTACGACAAAAAAATTATCTTCTGAAAATTACGCACCTGAAAGAACCTGCCGGCTACATGTTTCGTTACCCTCGAACTTATCAGCGAATTATGAAGCGCCACAGAACTGTGAAGACCTACTGCAGTTCATACCCTATTTAGATTACTTCTCAGGTTGCTTTTAAAGTAAATAAAGAAGGCAGTTAGAGTGGAATGGAGGGGTATGGGTTATAAGAATATATGCAGCCGACTATAATTCTTCTGAGAAACATGGTCTTGACCCACACAAAAACGTCGTAAGCAAAGAAAATCCCAACATTGGGGGACATCATAAGTAGAAGTACCGCTCACGGTGTGCCCAGAGAAGAAGTTGTCGGGCATTGTCCATGAGTCCGAAGAGTCAGTCCAGTGGCCGATAGGGTTACGCGGCCGTATCTCGAGAAGCACATTTCCGGCTTCTATCATAGTGTCCAGTGCATACAAACGGGCCTTCATTCAGTGCATCGTTTGCTCGGACAAAGACGGCGTCTTTTGTGGGGAGCTTCTTCCGCAGTAATTCTCTGAAACACATCAGGCGTATATAGCAATTGGGTCCACTGCTTCACGATAAGAGAAGGGGTAGCGAAGGCTCCACGAAACGACGGTGTTGTGTCTTCCTTATCGGAAGAAAGAAGCCTCCTATAATATCAGCCTCTTCTGAGCGAGTGAACGTCCTAGTCGTAATATTCATAGCTTGAGCGAATTTCATTTGAATCCATCTGAGGCTTTTGTTGATAGAGCGTGTGCTTGTATGTTTGTGCGTGCGTGCATACATTTTTAGTCGGGTTGAGCGAGCACTGGTGCGGTAATATTTCGCTGTTCCGGAAACGACGACGCGAGCAGCGTTCCTTGCGTCTACTGTCGCTTTATTTCTTCTGTGTCTTAGATTCACTGAAACTTCTTTGACAAGAAGATGCGACTAGAGCCTCCGAGCTTGGAATCCCTCATCAGCCGCATCGCCGCCGCCACTTCGTCTTGCCCTGAAAGATTCCCCTTTATCCGCTTCGTTCCTCTTAAATCTCAGCCCTCTACCGAAAGCGAGCAAGAAAGGATCGTTTTTTTTTGTTTTTTTTTTTACCTTGCCTAAATTGCGAAACTAAGCGGCCGTGATGATAAAAGAAGACGTAACACTCTAGAAAGCAAGCACCCCCCTCTCTTACACCATCTGCCGTGTGCTTGTTGGTCTTTCTCTTTTCACTTTCGGTGTCGCTTTTACATTGAAGATTCGCAGCGGTCGGTCGTTGCTTCAATTGCTCCACGTGAAGATGGAGTGGGCCTTGTCCGCTGTTTTTCCCCTCCTCTTGTTTTGTACTAGAGGGTGAAACAGACTTTCCTAAAAAGCCCGGCTTACAAGTCCACCGCTTCCGGATCGCGAAATGAACGCATCAAGGCGCCCAGTAGACTCGGATTTGTTTCGGCGAGCTTTTTGGAAGGAACCGCTTTTTGAGCTTTGCGAAACGCAATAACGCCGGGGCGTCTAGTGAATGACGTTGAAGTCAAGGGAATATATTTGTACTCCTTGTACGAAGCAAATGAAATAATAATAGTGACATCTTTAAGGTTTCTTGTAAAGCACGCAATGCTGGATTACGTCTGGAACAGCATGACAAGCCTGTGGTGATCAGTAATATGCCCAATGTGGCCCGCATAGTATCAACATAAAACCTTTTTCTCTTAGTCTCGTAAGCCTCGAAAAGGGGTGATTTATAAATTTGAATAGCTGTTGTGTTATGCGACACGTGCCACTAGCACTCATAGGTAATATAAAAACTTGATACGTACATATTAGAGGAAAAAAACGCAATAATATAATTTTTTGATACAAATGCGACAACAAACTTAGAGTTTCCAAGGGTAATTTCCCGTGAACTGTAATACAAGACCGGTTTTAATTTTTGCAATACAAAAGGTCGCTGTAATTAATAAAAACAGATCGAGGGCAAAATAAACAAAAGAAAACCAGCTCAAGGGCGCCTTTCTCACGGTCGAAACCTAGTGGTTAAAAAGCGCAACAGGACAACGGACAGAAAGTAAAATATACACAGTGCTACTAACAACTGAACTTCATTTTTGTTGTCACTCAATATATATACCGGTGCCAAAAAAACCAAGGTAAGAAAAATGTTCAAATACACATTGTTAAAAGGCTACCATTGTGACATCACTCATTGCACCATTTCAGACTAGTCGTCGCTGGTTTAGGAACAGCAATGCTTTATCCGGCAAAGGTAGGAGGGTGCGCTGACACACTGCAGCCCCAGTCTACCAATTTCTTGGGAATCAAGTATTCCTCGTGTGATTTTATTTTGTTTTTGTTTAATACAGCACATTCAGCAAAGACTGGAGCGCAGCCACAATCTCAGTAGTGCACACCAAGATGCCCTTATACGACGCTATCTACATTGTATCGGTGCTCCCTCAAACGCTCATTCAGGCAGCGGCTCATTTAACCCACATAGTGACGCCCATACGATAATTGGACGGAATAAACAATCTCTTCTACAAGCTCAACGAAGCAGGCTTTGTGCTTCTTCAGGCAGTTGCGTCCGCCTGTCGTGTTTGAAGTGAAAGTTACCGTGTTACACAGGATAGCTAATTTCACAAGGGCTGAAAAAGTGACGTTAGCTACCCCCATGCAAGGCCACTCTTTTAAGGTTGTGGCATACTTTATGCAAGTATGATATTACCACTAGGCTTTATTTTTCTTCTTATGCAGTTTAGGTCCGTCGATATTTTTATTCTTTAACTACATGAGGTTGTTCTCGGCTAACGCTGAGAGAAGGGTGACCGGATATTCGGCAGACTTGGATCTTAGAGCCTGATTATTAAAGCTGTCCTCGAACGTGTGAGAGCAGCACGTTGCTAAAGCGTTACCGAAACAGAGATTAATGATTCTCCTCTTCACGAGTTTTAAGTGCGCCGATTCAAATGGCAGTAATGGCATGTTCTGCCTAGGCCCGTAAGTCCAGCATACATGCTCCGGTTGAATTTGAAGCCTCAGGTCCAAGAGTCGAAGAGACATCCCCACCGGAATTTAATGTGTTAGTACCAGGGGATTTAGAGAGTCACTGAAAATGGACAGGGTCACAAACAGCACTCCATCGCACAGATTCTGGCTTAAGTCCAGGAGAACCAGAAAATCATCTACAAATCTAAAAATATTTACCACCACTGTTTTTTCAAGCTTGTTAGCCAAGTTTCCATGAAGAGCCACCAGAAAAGTATCGCTATGTACCGACAATTTACAAGATGCAACACACACTCCCGTCTTTTGAATAAAATACCTTCTTCCCAAGTAGCGAACGTTGATTTTATATAGAATGCTAGAAGTTCCAGAAAAGAGCAAACACTGAGCCCGCCTTATTCTAAAACGCCACAACATCATGCTTGTCGGTCGTGTCGTCTATACAAGATATCAACTTATCCAGGGGGATCGAGTAATATAGATCCTTAATGTCAACACAGTAACCCAAGATTTCCTCGCTGGGAAGACCTACCAAGGCATCTATCACATCATCCGAGCTCTCAATTCGGAAAGGGTCATAAATAGTCAGTATATTTAACTTAGCCTCCAGGAAGCCGGCTCGAGCATTCTGCCAGGTTCCACTTTCCGAGAATATAATTCGCAGAGGCCAGTTTGGCTTGTGTGTTGTGGCAGAAAAACGAGGTTCAAACTCAGCATTTTGCTCTTGTCCATACCTAGAGCGAGACTTCCCAAGTTTAGTCTTTTGCACATTGCCAGTGCCTCGATTCTTGTTTTCGCCAACGTTACGTCATCACGTCGCAAGGAAGTGTACTCAAGCACCTCTGACGCATTCGACATGAACATACCCTTAGGTAATACTGCGAACCCTCCTTCTTTGTCAGCTGGAAGTAGTGACAAGGCATTGTTTTTCAGGAATGTAACTGTACTTTTAAAAGGGAGATTACTTAATGGAGGTTTACACTGCAGCAGGACATCTGAGCCCTCCGAGATGCATCTGTCTACACCAGACTCTGGGGCCCGCCCAAACACTTGCCTCACCAATTGTAATATTCTGCAGACAGCCTCTCTATTTAAACCACCCTATTATAAAACTGCGCCTAAGGCAATGTTCCACTTTGTATCCTTTATGATTCACATCTTAACTGCACAGAATAAAGCGGATGGCAGAAAAGAGTGTAATTGTTTATGGCATGTGCACTACTGGCATAGGCAAAACAAAAATGAGCGATCCTTACCAGAACTGTTGTATGAAACTGATATTTTTCTGTTGGCTAAAAAAGGTGAATTTATGTCAAGGACATATGTGTTAGACAAAGTAGATATTTATGTATGAATTCTACATGCATAGCAAACGAAATATTAAATTTTTTCACCAGAAAAAAAAATAAAATGAATTTCTATTTCGTGTTATTTTTTACTACTTTTTCATAAAACCGCCCAAAATTTCTAATTTAAATTACTGCTTTCAGTCAAGAGTACTTTTACGGTGCGAAAAAGAAAGTATCAGTCTTCATGACGCAGAAGGTATTTCCACTTCTATTTTACCTTGCGGCGAAAGAAAAAGGACTTCCCGAAGGCGTGAAGGAACGACTAGCATAGGCTAAGAATCCCTGCGATAATCATCTTTCCAACGCATGCGGTGAGCATTTGGTGCCGGTGGTGCTGGTGATAGTCGCTTATTTTGCGCTCAATTATAGGAAATGCCACACCAAGGTAGTTTTCAAAAAGAAGGGACGTCTCTGTCTTGGAATACCAGCAATGATGAGACAAAAATTGAGAGAAACTTTTGTTGTGGACTCTATCACGTTTCATAGGCTGCTCTGCTCTATCGTGGAAAGCAGCCTAGGGAGCACCACAACGGTGAAGCAACTTTTTGCAAGAAACTCCACGACGTAACAAAAACGGCCCTTGCCGAAGATACGTCAGGTCTTCCTTGTATCAAAAGGAGCACGGTCCCCCATGAGTGTCAATCGCAGACAGACGCGCAACCAAAAAAGATAAAAAAGGAACATATGAGACGAAGTTTAAAAAAAAAGGACAATACCCACCACGAATAAAGGACAGGCAACGATGAGCAAAACGGAATGCGTAGGCATGGTTGCGCGCGTAGGTACGTTTCCAAAGTCAGAAGATAAATTACGTTATCTGGAAGTGCGCTTTGTGCGGATATCACACGCTCTTTCGAATACCTAGCCAGACGGAAAGCAAGGAGAGACAACTTCAGTTTATAATGGAGCGAGACGCCGGTGAGAGAACGCAGCTCGGGAGAGTGTACGCCTGCCTGAATAAACTGGCCGAAACGTGGCAGATTAGGAGCGGCCGAAAAAAGAGCTAGGCACTTGCGTGATTTCCAAACAGTGCGTCAAGTAAGCGGAAGCAAATAAAAATCTCTTAATATGTCTCTGGAAAGGCACGTAGAAATTTTCTCTGGATTTTATCTTTTTGTTTATATCGTAATCTTTGTACAATAAATCTCTTGGGAATGCCACCTTAAATAATTCATTTCATGGGTATCACCGACTCGTGGATATTAGCAAACTATTTAACGAATAATGGAGAGAAGCAGCGTACTCACATTATTATAAATTTCATGGGTGTTTTACTGGGAAGTATAGTTAAGACGATGAGCGGCCTGTAGGACAAAGAACAAGTGACACGTGCTGAGCTGACCACATTTATCAGGGTCGTGAGAAATCATCTCTCCTCTCGCTCTTTAAAATAATTTTTAGCCATACTCGGGGACAAATTGTCTTGGCCTTTTCGAGGAGAGCAGGCGATCGCGCGCAGAGATTTTACCGGCTCCCAAAATGGGAGAGGGTACGCGTGCCCGTACCTTTGAGTGCATTGCCAAAGAAATTTGTCCCCGAGTATAGGTATGCTATTACCAAAGTATAGGTGTGCTATTACCAATATAGGTATGCTAATACCCAACCACGACACCTCGGGGAGGTGTGGTGGCATTGGTGTTTTCATAAGGAACACTTGGAAGTCGCAGATGTTCAGGTATCGTTTAAACATGTTGAGGCACAATCTTTTGAATATAGCAAATAGCAGTATGTTGTGTCTTTACTAACTATTTATCTGCCTTTAAAAAAATGTTACTGCTTGTCTAGACGAATTGCGTGAAAACCTAAATTTCAAATTTTCCCTAACAAGTATCTGCATGGTTAAAGACTTTAAATATTGACACTTAAAAGGTTAGCCTCAATTGGGTTTTGACTTTTTTAAATAAGAGATGCAAGCTATTGCATTGAGAACATTACACTCGCGCCAAAGATTGAAGTATTTATCGAGGATAAATTAACCCCATCGTGTATCCAGAGAACACAAGAATTCTGAATAATTCAGTTAAGTCTTGTGTAATGAACCGTAAATTAGTCGATCACTATTTAGTTGTACTCAGTTTTCTCTATTAAATCCGCGACAGCCGCTCAAGGCAGAGTGAGTGTTTATAGATATTATTGATTGCGCTATGTTTAATCTCTTTGTTTCTTCTTATGATAAAACGTTCTTTCTGGGTGAAGTACCGTCGTCAGAATTATATCGTAATCTTATATCAATTTTGAAATCATTTAGTCAATCCTGTACTACAACCATTATGGTAAAAAAACGAAGGCCTGAAAAAAGTGGCTCATGACGTTAGACTTGGTGCAACACACACAAACTATCTTTTTGTGGGAGCGTTGTAGACGGTTGCCTAATAATGTGAGACTGCAAGCGTCATTTAAGGTTTAACGAAGTAAGGTAAAGGAGCTTATCCGCTCCGCAAACAAGCCAACAAACGACTACTCGGATAAAATATTTAAAGCTCGTTTCAGTTCAAACGAGACTGGATCAGTAAATAATGAGCTTCGGTGATGCTGTAGAAAAAGCGTCCATAACCTGTTGGGAAAATATTTCGGTCCCAATTCGAATCATGTGCAAATTCTTTTAATAACTGCTTTGTTTTTCCAACAGGCGATAGCCCAAGCATGGGGCGAACAAGGCCGATAACCGGAGTGAAAATGCATCTTCGGCTTTTCTACCTACAGTATCACGCGCTGAGTTACGCGCTATCGTATTCGGTTTCAAAAGTAATAGATCTCCCGTAATAGATGGCTTATCAGTGATCGACCCCTGGGATAATTTTGAGTCACTTAAATTCGTGCGTTTTTGTCTGATAAATGAAATATTTCTTTCTTGATTTATGCCCGAGGATATGAAAATTACGTTTGTAATACCGATCTACGAAGTGACACGCGTAATCCGTTTTCCTCGAGTCGACCGATTTCGATACTTCGGTGTATTGCACAAATCATTGAAAAACACTTTTTTTCCTGCATGACTAGTTTTCCCGATTAGCACAGTATTATGTCTCCATCTTAGTATGGGTTTGTTTCCGTGACGGTACGTCGTTTTTGCTGGATGTGTTTGCTGGTTATTTGAATTAATCTTTTGATAACCACTCTTGTGATTGTGGGCTTTTCCTTGCTGTTGCGAAAGCGCTGGATTGGGTGAATTAGGAAATGGAATTCCGAAAGCTTAGAAAGCTTTATCGAAAAGGATTTAGGAGACCTTTGGACGTGTTTGTGCACATTGTTTGTGATATCGTTCGCAATTTTGTATTTTTTCAGTCTTTTTATAGTACCAAGATTATTTTTAAGACAAGAGTAGCACGGGAATTCCGTCTTATCTTTGATTCTCTTTTAACCTGGATGTTAATGACATTTTTTTAAAGTTCTGACCTGAAAACTTTTACAGAATGCGGATGACACTATGATCTTTTCTTTTCACACCGATAGTGATCATGTCGAACATTTATTTAAACAAAACGCCTCTTCTGTCAGGAACTGGTTCCAAGAGAATAAAACAACTGTTAACGCCGCAAAACCTAAACTCATATGTTTTCGCTGTCTTGGGAAAAAACTTAATTCGTTCCCTTCCTTGGTTTTGCATAACTCGAATTGTGGGTCATGTTGCTGTAGTCCAGTTTAGCAAAAAATGTAACTTGACAGCCTAAAGCGCCGTTCACACATATGCAACCGATTAAGATCGGGAGAGACCAGACCGGTTTCTAACCGCCGAATTCACAAACTTCACTCCAATTGAGGGGCCAATCCACTTCCTCGAGGAAGGCGCGAAGGCCGACGCTGGCCAATCGCGTAAACGGATCCGCCGTCGCAATTGGCCAGCTCCGGCACTCGCGCCTTCCTCGAGGTAGTGGAGGTGTCCCTCAATTTGAGTGAGGTTTGTGAATTCGGCGGTAAGCCTCTTGCGACATCTTAGGACCAGCTCCGCAGGAGCACATCCGGTCCTAAGGCGTCGCAAGAGGCTTAAAGACCCGTCTGGACTCTCTCGGTCTTACTCGGTTGCATATATGTGAACGGCGCTTAATAATACCTTAAGGAGGCAATACTTTTTTAGGTTTAGAAATTTTATAGTGTTGTTTTGTTGCTATGTCTTGAACTACCGATTTCCCCTATTCTCAACAAAGAGTATGGGAGTAGCGAGTTAAGTCTAGAGTACAATCGACCCCTTTTTGTTTCCTGAACCAGCTATCAATGCACCCTTACCCGATGGCGTTCGTCCAACGTAGTCAATCATAATAAATATTATGTCAGTAAAAACTAAATCAAGGTAAGTGCTCCTAAAACAAAATGTCCTGTGTCAAGGCACTGCAATACAGTATACTTTGTTCACGTACGCTCGTCAAACCAAGAAGCCACTCTAACAAATCAGCAGCCAGTTTCAAGATAGCGGGGTTACTGTTTGAAAGAAAATGCTTGCGTAAAGAGGTCGTTCACCGTCAATAAAAACGGCCAGACTTCGAAATACCTTACTGCGCTCGCACAAGGTCGTAAAGCCTCAGGCGAGTCTTGCACGTTTTGAAGTCCGGTCTCGCGATGAAGAGCGCAGTAAAAATTTAAAATATCGTTAGTGCAGCACCAAGCTTGAGCGTAGGCGGGCTGGACGGTTTTATAACAGAAAAAAGATGTAGATACGTGATCTTGCATTAAGCGAACTAGAAGCCTTATAGAGGTAATCTGGGTTTTGAAGGCTGTCCACCATCGGAACGAAATCGATGTAGCGAGATAAAAAATAATATCTTTCAACGTCCTCCGATTTTAACATCAACTATGAAACAGGCTGCTTACGAAACACACGAAATCGTTTTGTTAAAGAAACGCTTTAACTTTCAAAGCATAAAATGCCTTTTAACGCTAACCCCACAATCCCGAAATATTGTCCGTCCATTCGTCCTTCCGTTCGTACGTCCGTTCGTACGTCCGCCCGTACATTTTCCGCTAAATTTAGCTGAAAAAAGTGGAGTCACGTGACGTCACCTGACGTTACGTTACCTGTACACTTTTGGGGAAATGACGGCACGCCATCTATACTTAAATTCAGTTTCCCCCTCTAAATTTAGGGGGAAAATTTGCGTCTTGTAGACAAAACATAAATTCAGTTTTCCTGCGAAAGTTACCTTGAAATTGGCGTCACCTGTCCACTACACCAATTCTGTTACCCGCTAAATGTAACGGTAAAATTGACATCTCGTGACCTTGACACCAATCTAGTATCCACGCTAAATTTAGAGGGGGAATTTACATCCCGTGATTTGACGTCACATGACCTCTAAAACTATTCAGTAAGCGGGCTATATTTAGCGGGAAAATATACTTCACGTGACACACTAATTCCCAAGTCAATTACTTAAAGGGGCGATGTAACAATTTTTATACTTTGCGCAAATACCGCTTAGAACGGATCCCTGACGTTAATGACCTATGAAACACGCGTTCATGTTTCGTCCACGCAATAGGAGTTCCAGAAAACAATTAATGAAAAACGAGCAGCGTTCACCCCCTCAACTCGCAGCCAGAACAAGCGGCCACGTGATCTGGAGCCGATTATATGCCGCCAATGTTGATCATAGCCGCGCGCTGGGGTTGGCAAAGAACAGGACACGTGCAGAGTTCCAGACATTGTTATTGCTCGGCTACTGTCGTCGTTGCAGTGATTGGACACGGGCCACTACCCGAATTCTTCTCGAGCTAGTAATTATCACGAGCCTAAATCAAGTGCTCACGCGATGCTCGGGTCTAATCAATGAATCGCGTTCAAATATCGTCATTTGGGTGTACTTCAATGCCCACGTTACGTCATCAAATTTTGCAAAGGAGAGATTGAAAGAAAATGGTCGCTTTGTTCCTTGAAATTACACCGTAACAAAGGATTTTCTTGGCCAGTGGCGTTGCGTGCGAGTATCATTGAGTCCCACTAGTGCCAGTAAGCTCGTATGAAGTGAAAAACATTCCAATTGAATATCGTTGCACTGCCCCTTTAACTAGAGCCCTATAACGCATTGCATGCCTTACAGGACTTTGAAGGTACAGGTCACTCCCAATTTAATACATGACATTCGTAGGTAAGCATAAACAAGCAGTGGCGGAGCTTCCGGACCCTAGAGTACCTTCGGAGTGCCCGCATTTTTTCTAGCCTAAGCTACACTGGCCGAGGTTGAGCAGTTTCGCGTGGCTCCTGGAGAGACGTGCTGCGCATGCGCGAGGAGCAGTGATGTCACGGAAAAAAAAGGTATCGTCCAGAACGCGATTCGAACCGCCGATCCCTAGCTCCTGAAGCCGGCGCTGTACCCACAGCGTCACCAGGCACGTTTTTTTTATTGTATAAAACGTGTTTATTCACAAAATAAAAGCCGCCAACTTGGCAGCAACAGAAGGAAGAAGCATATATGCTCAGCACTTTTCTAACATGTCACTAGCATGGCGCAGCATGCTTGATTAAGGGGTAATGGTCATTTACAAATTATACATTGTCTATTTATATTTTTTGCTCTTTTCGCCGTGTACATTTTTAAACAGGATTTCATTGCGAGCCACTGCGCAAAATGGGACATTTCAGTGTGCTCCTGCACGCTGCTGGTGTAAGCAAAGCCGTCCACAAAGTGATTCCAAGCGGGTTTGCCCTTCTCAGCCACCATTAAATAATCCAATCGAGACTTCCAGACCGCGTGCAGCCCGAGTAGAAAAAGCACTTCGACACATTTTTTGTTATCGCCAGCTTGGATTTCAAGAAACTTCATAGTATTCCAGTCCGGCCGTGTGTCTATGTTGAACGCGTGGCCGAGCTCCGAACAAAATATCTCAGCGTTTGTACAGTAAATGAACACATGTTGTAAAGTTTCCGGGAAGGGACACAATGCGCAATTAGTGGTCCACGGCACAGAGAACCCTTTGCCTTCGAGCCATGTCTTCACGGGTAGAACTTCCATATGAATTTAACGAAAAAATCTTTGGTGCTTGTTTGTGCGGGATATTTCCGCAAACGTTTGAATACCGGCGATACTCCTGGGGATCCATGTGGGGGCCGATACAACGGAGGCGGTATAGCCAGATCGATGGTATCCCAGTCAAGAGTTTTCCTTTTCACCTGCATGAGGTAGTCCCAGAAAAAACGACTTTGGAAAAAATCCATCGCGTCTTCGATCTCCTTGTAAAATCGAAGTACAAGAGCTCCTGAAAACGCCTCCACCGTACTCACTTGCCAGGCTGCCAGGTACCGCCCTCCTAAATATTTAAAGGACCGTACCGTCCCCGGATTCACTTGATCCCGGAAAAACAAAAACCGTTGGACTTTCAATTTGAACTTTTAATTAACGAGCCCCAGCCCTCCCTTGAAACGACTCAAAAAGAAATTAATTCTACGCGTACGTTCAAACAATGATTGCCAAATGAAGGTGTCACAAAGTCTATGAAATTTGTGAATGTCTGATGAACGAGAAGGCACGATTTGTGTGGCGTGCCATACGCTAGAAAAAAAGACAGAATTGCAAACAAAAGATCTATTGAACAAAGAGAGGTATCGTCCGTACCATTGGCTCATTTTCCCCTGTACGCTCTTTAAATGGATTCCGTCCCGGCCCGTACTTATCTGTTCAGTTTCAAGCCCAACCCCGAGGTAATTAGTGACTGAGCAAGACCGATTCATGCCCATATAGCACTTAGGTGTTGTCGCCCATGTGCCTAGCCAAGGCCCAGTTGATTTTGATGTGTTCATTTTTGCCCCTGATTTGCTACAGAACTCATTTATATGCTTCACAGCGAACACCAACTCTCGTTTAGAAGTGCATACAATGGCGACGTCGTCTGCATAAGCAAGTATCTTAGTTGGTAGCTCGCCTACACTCTAAAAATGTCTGTGCGTCTACTTTCACGCACAAAACTCGGAGAGCCAATCAACGCAACTTACGGAGGCAGCTCAGCAAATGACGATGCCGAAACATCTGTTTAGACTAAAAAACGCAGTCTGAGTTGTGACATTAAGCAATGCAAAACGTCAGGCTTGCATTGCTTAATGTCACTACTCAGTCTGCGTTTTTTGGTCTAAACTGATGTTTCGGCATCGTCATTCGCTGAGCTGCCTCCATAAGTTGCGTTGATTGGCTCTCCGAGTGTTGTGCGTGAAAGTAGACGCACAGACTTTTTTTAGAGTGTAGATTCGCGCCCTGGATATACGTATCGGCTGTTATTGTTTTACACAGGGGCTCTAAGTATAATGCAAACAATAGTGGTGACATTGGACACCCTTGTCTGACTGAGGATTTTACCCGGATGGAGTCAGTCTTGCGCCCGTTAACTAATAATCGAGTGGTTATGTCTTTATAGCATATTTTAATGTACTTATTTAGTCGATCTCCTAGGCGACAACGTTCGAGCAGAGCGAAGAGATAAGAGTGTAACACCCTGTCAAAAGCTTTGCTTAGGTCTACTTGGAGGACTGCTATGGGGTGTTGCTGCGCCTCCGCTGTCTCACAGATAATTCTCATTGTATGCACGTTCGATGTAATGGATCTGCCTTTGAACCCATAAGACTGATGGTCTCCTACAATAATACCTAAACCATAATCAAGGCGTTTAGTCAGAATTTTCGCAAGAATCTTATAATCCGTCGTGAGTAAGCTGATTGGCCTGAGGTTGTCCGCATTTGTAACGCTGGAGGCCGCGTGTTTTTTCCGAATAAGAACGGTCAGATGCTTGACGCATCGATGGAATGAGCAAGTTTCTTTTTAGAATGTCTTCGTATGCGTTCCGAAGCATCGGAGTTAAGAGGCTTGAAAACTTCTTATGAAAAGCTGACCCCAGTCCGTCCACTCCCGGAGACTTTCCAGCTTTCAGTTTTTTAATCGCGGCCTCAATTTCTGTATCTGTAATTTTCCCGTTTATTTTTTCTGAGATGTCACGAGGAATTTCAGTCACCACTTGAAGAAACTTCTCTAAAGTTGTTTCGTCGGCATGTTTACGCTCACTTAGCAGCTCTGAGAACGTGTCCACAAGTTCCTTTTCAATATCGCTCTGCTGTGAAACGATCTTGTCCCCGGTTTGCAGTGATGTTATTTTATTGTTTCGAATGTGGTTACGTTCTATAGTTTTGAAAATTTTTACCGGCTCTTCCTCTTCATGCAAGGAATGCAGCCGACATCGGACCATTGCCCCTTGATATTCCTTCTCCAGAATCGTAAACAGTTTCGCCTTGCACTCACGAATATCACTGGTGAACTGGCCAGAACTTAAGTTTTCTTCGCGAATCAAAATGGAAAGGGTCTCTTCTATTGCGCGCTTCTCTGCTCGCGTGCGTGCAGCTTTATCTTGGCTGTACCTAAAGATAATTAAGTTTGCTTCTTCTTTAAAAAGTTCCGAACTAACTGCGTCGACTACGCAAACTTTGTTTGTTTCACGAATAACTTCCTTAATTTTTTCATCAACTGGCTCATCTTCTAGCAAACTCTCATTCATTTTTCATGTACTCCACCCGGAGTCTTTTTTCGCTTTGGGTCTAGTTTTACCCAACCGAGCCGATACCAGTGCGTGATCAGAGAATGCAACGGGGGTGACCGCGTATGCTTCGGCACTCGTCAGGCATTCACTTGTCGCGTACACTCGATCCAGACGCGAATGACGATTTCCCTGCCAATGGGTATAGCAGGGGGTCGGCGCCGTCACCATCTCTTTTACGTCCTGAAGGTCAAAGTTCCGTTAGAGTTTCCTTAGCTCTCCGAGGCTGGAGTCGCTTTTATACCCGTTTGAACAGTCTCCCGCATTTAAGACAGAGTTAAAATCCCCCGCTAGTATCGTGTTGGCCGGCGTGTCGATGTATTGCCGCAGACTAATAAAAAAAGATTTACGGTCAACGGACGAATTGGGGGCGTGAACACAGACTAGTTTGAACAGTTCGCGATGAAACAGCAGTTCGACTGCGCAGATCCAGCCGTTCTTATCACTTTCCCACTCTGGTAGGATACTGAAAGCACTTTTTTTACGGATAATAATAGCCGCCACTCCGCTATGAGCGATAGCGTTTGAATGAAATAAGCTGAAATGTCGCTCCAGAAAGGAAACCAATTCTTGCACCTGTGAGCTGCAGGCAAGCTTCGTTTCTTGCAAGAACACAATATCTGCATTTTGCTTCAGCAGCTCATTTAAGACCCATTGATTTCGCGTACGATCTATCAGACTAACGCAATTAGATGTTACAAATTTAACTGCCCCATGGTGAGCATATAAGTTACACAACCCCAAAACCCGCCCACACGAAACTACGAGCCAGAGAGGGGAACGAAAAAACCGCGCATACCGTAACGTTTGGGGTGCGACTCTTTTTGACGCTGAAGAAAGTTCGGAACGGTTGGCCTGCTAAAAGGCCTTTTCATTTCGGAAGTCCAAAGGGGTCCGTGACTTGAGCGGCCTTAGCCGTCCTGGCTTCGTCGAGTCGGCTTTCCAGCGTTGTTGGACCGGTTCACCGACAAGCTCTTCCTCGGCACAGTTCCTTTGTTCGAGGTGTCGCTTGCTTGGAGTAGTTGCCACCTCCATCGCTTCAGCGTCCTGAGCCGAGTCGAGCGGTGTCACATAGTTCTGTGCCGCCTTGTGCTGCATTGCCACGTCAAGGGTCGGCTCCTCCGTGGCCTCGGTCTCGGTTGCGAGCCTCTCCTTGTCGCTGTGCTGGGACGTCTACAATGGAGCGTCCAAAGGGCGCTCGACTTCAGGAGACGGGGTCCCGGCGGCGGCTTCAGGCAGTTCACCGGCCCTCGAAGTCCCGGGTACGGTGCTCTCATGGGTGTCCGCGCTGGCAGCTTGTTCCGCCTCTCCTTCATCCATCACCAGGTCGGAGTTCTCGAGGAAACGCGCGCCAGCTGTGGCCGCTGCGTACGATCTGACGCAGTCCACCTTGGTGTCGCCGAACCGGTGGCAGTTCTCACAGCGAGGAATGCGGCAGTCCCTCCTAATATGCCCCCTCTGCTCGCATCGGAGGCATAGCGGGGCACGGCCGGGCACCGAGACGAGGGCAGTGCCACCGAAGAAGAGGAGCTCGCGAGGGATGCGCTCTTTGGTGACGCCCTCCTTCAGTGTTATCCGGACTAGCCTAGTCATAGACTGCACGCCCTGGAATCCTTGGGCCCGCCACAATCTCGCGGGCTACCTCATGCACTTTGCAGTACTTCTCCAGGGCTCGGCGAACCGTGTCGTTGGATACATGGTAAGGGACCCAGTAAATCTTCAGGCGAATCTCCGAATTGATCGGGTCAATCAGGATGCACCGCTTGCCTTTGATGAGCAGTTTCTGCGACGCGAGGAGGCGGTCCTTTGCTGTCGTTGAATGGACGGTGGCTAGCCACACATGATTCATCTGGTAGGCGCTGAATGACGCCACGTCGCCCAGAAGTTCCAGTCGTTCGAAGGCTTCTCAGAAATTTTCAATCCGATACGGCCTGCCGGTAACGTCGCAATGCAGTAATAAAGAGTTGAGTGTGACTGCTTCAGAAGGCAGAGGGGGCATAACTATCTTATAGTCATTGGTTGCAGAAAAACCGCGACCAGCGGGGGCCGTTATCACCGCTCCATCGGAGCCTGCCATCCTACCGTCCGCACACTGCGAGCGCCGGCGATAGAATGAGCGCCACGAGGCACTTCCGGAATGGGCAATCCATTGGACATCTGTATCAGTTGCTGTTGCCCCGTCACCGTAGTGCAGTTTCTAAAGTGAGGGGCCCCGTCAGCGTAGTCAGTTCCTATACATATAGCGGGGCGTTTGCCAGTGTGGTATAGCCATGAAGAAGGAGAGCGAAATTGCTGCTCAGTGGCGCAGAAGAGCGGAGAAGCTTAACTCATCGGATCCCTAAGTAGTCACATAATGCGTATACCGTGTGTGTTTCATTGAAGCAGCAGTAAGCATGATAATCAAGCTAATCCTGGACAACCAGGAAAGCTAAGAATAACCAGCTGAACCTAAGCTTACGCTACGTATGTCCTAGCATAACCGAGCTAAGCCACTGCAATTTTTTTTTGTGTTTCAATGAGCGCGAATAAGCAGCGCGTCTTTGAAGATTTGCTTGGCGGAAATTTAGAAAATGTATGTCGTAAAGATGACGCACCATGGATCGATGAGTGTACCAGAACGTGAACTCTTAATAAAAAGCGGGTCTATATATTCCTCTATAAATGGAGGAACGACCTTGTACCCCATGTTCTTCTAGAAAAGGAGCAACGTTCGTTCCTGCAAACGGTGGAGCAATGTTTCTTCCTCGTCTTGCGTAGTAATTTAGCGGCTCCAAATCGAGGGAAATCGAGGTCAGTAAGGCTTAGCGAGGACACCAAGGTACTACGGATATCGTCGATCTTTACGCGGAACGCTGCCGCGATTCAACCGAAAAAAGCTAGTATAGTTTCCTTCCGGACAGGCGAATACATCGCACCACTGGTGGCCTCCCCTGGCCTGCTAAGCAGCTATCGCGAGATCCGCTGTTAGTAGCTTCGCACACATCTAAACTAGTCTCTGCTTTCAAAGCGAGAGCTGTAGCAAATAAAATCAGGACAGGAGCTTTTCATGCATGGTATTTATTGTCGAAGTCGGCTGCTCGCGCAGGTAAGGAAGCGCATTCGAAAGCAGTTACTCAATATTTTCATTTTCAACACTGCGATGTTAAACGGAGACAACCGAAACCCGGCCACGGCGCGCGCGCACGTCACGTTTCACCTCTGCAATTCCACGCGCCACTTCTTTTTTGTGAGCACCGCACACCAGAGAGGAGTGGTAAATTATTCGCAAAACAGAAAGTCGTTCCTGAAAGAACCAATTAAAAGCAACGTTTAGCTCGTCGGATGGTCTAAAAAAACTGCTAAGCGTGAAAATGTTAAATGGCTAGCAGGTCGAAGTCACAGGCAGAGTTTTTGCAAATGCTTTGGCTAGGTGGCGCTAAATACCGTCAAATTTATCGGCCAGAAGAAAGTTGTTCCCTCTATTATTGCGACTGAGACATCTTTATTATTCATGCATATACACTTCGCATGCCAGTACATACAATGGAGTTCACATACAGCGATAACATATACATACACAGCGCATACAAGCGTCAACATGATAGAACACCCCCCTGACTGACTCCGTACTCTCCGCTTAGGTACGGGTTTTCTCGATGATCATCTAGCAATGAACACTGTTACCAGTATATCGATTTGTTTCTCTGTATAATGTCGTTGCTTGGGGAGGTATTTTCAACGGCATAATAAGTGAATATCCCAGTAAAACGCAAACATTTCGCTTTACAAATTAACTTACAAATTAACAAGAAAACATTTGGGTGATGTACTTTGAAGTCGGGAGTTGAACATTCTTCTCAAAGTTCAGAGAACGTACTTCTAGAGTTGGGCAATTGATCGATTAACCTACCGATATATCGTATAATGCTTTAATCGCGATTAATTTGTTTAACCGGTTAATCCGTAAACTTTTGACGAACCAAAATTAAATAAAAACGAAATGCTTTCCCTATGCAGACATGGACGAGCACACCTATATGAAGTGAAAAATTTAGGTGAAGTATTAACTTAAGGCAAACTGTAAGGGGGAGATTTGTAACTTCAGACATGTGCAGAAGGTTACACGTGTCCCAGCGACTTCAACGCCGTGCGAGTGTCCGTTTAGCGCAGCAGAGACTACTGTGAGCAATCAAAGGAGGTCGCCCTTCTCGGAGAATATCAACGAACATTTTTGCCTCATGGAGCTGAAGTTATAATGTGTGAGTGTGAGTGTTTTTACACTGTTCTCAACTGTATATCAAAGCTGATCCATAATTAAAATTATTGCGTCGTTTAACACATATTCAGAAAAAAAAATATAGATGCAATTTTTATTTTTAATTAATATTATTATGCATGGAAATGAACGAGACCGATTAATCGATTAATTAATCGATTAAAGGGTGGCGATTAATCGGGTTAAAATTTTTAATTGACATCCAGCCCTACGTACTTCAAGTAAACTACAGGTTTTCTATACCTACCTGAAGTGGTACTTTAAGCACAATGTGCTTTCCAACACTGCACAAAGGTTCCGTGTTGCTGTCGTTGCGTTTGAGCCTCTCAGATTAGTTTACACCAAATGCCATCAAGTCAACGAAAGCTGTCTACCCTTTACTCTGCCGGTGCGGGCATCCAAGAGCATAGTAGCTATAAACAACTCGAGCGTACCTCTGGTGAACTGATGTCAACTGTAGGTGTGTCATGGCCTCTCGATTACGTTTCCGTAAACGTGCGGAACTGACTGCTTTGACACGCACGTTTTCGCAGAGGTGAGAAAACGTACCCGGGAGAATCAACCTCAATATTTCTTTGGTAAGAAAACTTTGAAGTGCAGCTGTGTTCGTTCCGCGCCCGCGCCAGTTTTGATATGGATGAACATTGTAACATCGTGCGATTCTCCAAAAGCTTCTCCCCCTGCACATACAAGCGGGCCCCCGGCCTTTACCATGCGCGGCTCTTGTACGAGAAGGACTTAATATCTTTCATTCGCCTCCTGAAATCCTAGAATAGATCCTTAAGACACGTAATATGGGTGAAGGTCGGAGGCCTTCGCTATAAGCCGTTTCCAGGGGAACCGAAAGTTCACCAAAATGTGTCTTAAAACGTCCGGAAAGGGCTGAAAGACGTCACATTTTTTCGGCAGAAAGTTGTGTGCGGCAAAGGCGGAGACCCGCCGGTCTATGATAGGAGTGAGATTTTGATAAGTACTGCGTGATTCACATTAAAGATCCCAGATGAGCAGCCATCTTGTAATTAGTAAATTGCTCATCTACAGCATAAACTGGTGTCATCATTTCTTAACGGCAGACCAACTGGCGCGCTACTAAGCACCTGGCTTGCACTCCGTGATAATAAATCAGTTGGTGGATACTTGTGTTTACGTTAGTGCCAAATTAGATTGAAAACGTATTTCGCCAAATGTATCCTGGGTAATGCAGTCAAACTAGGCTCATGGCAGTGGTGAGGATCGGGGGCATAAACCGCGGACACTACATGTGACAGCTCGTTCAGATCACCGTGCTAGGAGGGTGGCCCTGCTCAATTGTATTTCTCGTTTGCGTTAACAGTCAGCAGGTGACGCTAAAAGCTACGCATGTCTCATATATTGTAAACATCAGACATCACATCAAAACAGCTTTGTTGCAGCACTGCTCCACCATCTGGTTCCAAAAGCCGTAAGTTCACGTGCCTCATGCATTGTCTAATCCACCCCCGGGGCAAGGCCTTTGCACTGTTCTTTCTCCACAGCATGCATCAAACGAAACGTTAGATGTCCGGAGTCAAAGCTGGCTATTGGCCGCGCCAAGAAAGACACGCGGATATAACAAGCGTAAAAGGGGGTAGCGAATCAACAGTTGTGTTGCCCGTTACCGCACCCTCAGTGTTGGGCCATAGGGGAAAGTAAGCAGACGTTGTAAATAGGGGAAAAAAAATACTGATTGAGAAAAATCAAATTTATTTAATTAAATTCGCATATTTCTTATGTAAACCAGGTTTAAATATTTTTAAAAATATTTTTAACCTTTATAATTTTATTCGATATGACAAAGTCGTTATCTGTTTCAAGAGGCCTGAAACATTAAGACAACTGCCCACTAAAAATGATGCATTCTAAATTCAGTTACGCATTTAAGCACAACTGAATGAAACACACTCTGGATTTCGTTATAAACCACTTACTGCTTCTTGATGTAGGGCAAACGTATTTGAGCTTTAAACGTTGGTGAATATATTGTAATTGCCCTAAGGCATACTTCAAAATATTATTCACTTGAGATAAATATTAATATCTTGTGAAAACAACATTCGAATATTCCCAAAAACCCCAAAATCTCACCGTGAAACGCTTTCTATAAGTGAAGTAAAAAACAAAAACAAAACGTCAATGTCTTGTGCCGGTCAGTCAAAGTAATGTTAGCTAATATTATACGAATGCCTCATATATGTGACTCACCGCGTTAGAGAAATAATGACAAAATGATGAACTGAAGTGGCTTGCGGGTATATTCTACCCGCTGATGAGGCTGAAAAAGGTCCAAGAAAGAAGGGGGGGGGGGTGGAATGCCCCTTTCTCCTCTGCTCTTCAGCTTTTATTTAAAGTTATTTAATGTCAAGTTCCCAACACTATTGAGATATCGAATTCAAAGTGAAACGGTTATCCCAACACTGATTTGTGCTCACCTCAGGCTCAGACGTGGACCACTTACTTTTTTTCTTCGCCGTGGCAAGAAATGATTCTTCCCTTGTGGTTATTCAACACCAGTAACAGATAAGCGTTTAAATTAAAACTACCGAATGACGAAAACTCCAAATCGATATAAATGCTGTTTTTTCAGAATGATATTTTGCGTAAAGGGTTCATACATATTGAAGCAGCAACAAATTATGTGGTCTTTTTTTCTCCACCATGCTTGTAAGTGTGTTGGTCAAAGCCCCTTGATGGAGTTCCTCAATGATGTTGTGTTGGCGCAGCACACAAGCAACATTGAGGCACTTTAACCCTCGATGTGCTTCGTATGTCTTATATTCGAAAAGAAAAAAAGAAAAGGTTTCATTGAACAAGGTACACGCTTCGTGCGGCTCTTTGAAACAAATGGCGGCGCAGGACTGAAATTGTATTGAAATGAGCTATCGATCGAGACACAGTGTTTTCGTGCACATGCTGCCTTCACGTTTCTCGCACGTCTAAAGAATAATGTTTGCCGACTTTTGGTAATCACGAATCGTTATTTATCGAAGGATATAGGCGTATTTGTCGCTGCTTGTACTTCTGGCTCATGTGAGAACTGCATTCGTCCGCGTGTGCTGCCAATGCACAACTCAATCACGTGCCTTGAATAAACAAAAACAAAAATTGCGTCTACGCTTCCGACGTAGGGCATCTGGTACGGACCAGCGGAGAGATGAGGATTAATTTCGACCATCTGGGGATTTTTCGGAATGTTTCCGAATTAAGCCCATTTTACGTTGTCCGATTGTGCGTGTAATGTTTGTACTCGCGTGGCATAAAGCCAGTGAAGACAGCACGTACTTCAAGTGCCATTCACGGTTTATTATTATTATTTTCTTGCCGCACGAGTGACCTGGCAAGCGAAAATTGCAAGCACCATGTAAATCGGGAAAACCTAATTAATATGATATTCGCTTGCGATGTCTCAGCTGTAACGTTAAGCACCGTAGCTTCCACCACTCTTTAATGACCGCACAAGCGACGACACAACAACAAAATCTTACTTAAAATCGTACAACGTTAGTCAAACATAAAGGCTTGATTGTTCGAAAAAGACATGTGCAAAAAAGCAACCGCAAATCGCACGCAACCCGGAACATGCGAAAACTGTTTCATGCCACCTTTAAGATACTAAGGTGTTTGATGCTAGCAAATAAAATATATCGTTTTGTTAATACCTTTTCAGAAGGAAGGGAATACAGGCGAGCTAGTTGGGAAACGATTGTGAACCCCTTATCAGGTTGACAAGTATGTCGTCAAAAAAAAAAAGTATGTACGACTTCTGTGCGATAAATACCAGCCCGCAGTTCGCCTTGCAAAATATGGTGTGTAACTATTTTTTGTGTGCGTTCAAAATGTGTGCGTGTTCCTCATGGTTTTTCGCACGTCTGTTTCCGCTGGAACACGTGTGCGGAAAATCAACTGACAATTGACAAAAATTGAAACTAAAAAGGTTCCATACCATTAAAAGGACATTTGTGAATATTTATGGCACAGCATTTGCAAATGCGTGTTTAATCGCAGTAGATTTGCGATTTACTTGAAGTAAATACCTTAATTATTGTTTAAAAAGAGTTGAACGATTTTCCATGTTTCGACGTTTGTCCAATTTTCGCACGGTTTTCCGCACATCTGTTTCAGCCTTTACACGGGACCTGGTTTCATAATTTTCATACTTCGTCTCGTCTTAGCATGGACTTACTGTGAAGGCTGCGCAAGCGCGAGCGGCTAGCCTTGATTGCCTTGACTGGAGCACTCGCTACTCGAGCGCTCGTGCAGACGGCCAAGCTTCATCCAAAGCTACTACCTCGCGCTTTTAGCATTCGCGGCTAACAATAATCCATGCGCGGACATCGTTTTGTCCGTGAACACGTGCTTGGAGACGTGATCACCTTGTTCCTTGCTATGTTTAAACAACGCGGTGTCTAGCGTTACTGCCAACGGAAACCAAAATAAAAATTAGAGTTACGTCCGACGTAACTTTACCCCAAGGTTTCGAGTTACATCCGACGGAACTTGAAATGAAAATTAAAGTTACGTCCGACGGAAATAAAAGTTTAAGTTACGTCCTGTGTAACCTACGCAGCCTTATTGAATGCTACACTTTACGGCCGATACATGACGTAAACACAAACATACCATGAAGTATTACTACGTTACCCCCTATAAAAATGAATTTTGACTTTCTGTTGAAAACGTCTTGACTTCTTGTTGACTCTCATGACTTCCTTGTGACTTTGACTTTCTGATGACAGTGTAAATAGGAAGTCAAGAGACTTTCTGTCAACTTTCTGTTGATTTTTTTCTCTTGACTTCCTATAGCAGAAAGTCAACAGACGTTCTGTCAACTCCATGTTGAATTTTTTTCTTTTGACTAAGGTAAACATAATGTCAACAGACTTTCTGTCAACTCTGTGTAGAATGTTTTATCTTGACTTCCTGTAGCAAAAAGTCAACAGACTTTCTGTCAACTCCATGTTGAATTTTTTTCTTTTGACTAAGGTAAACATGATGTCAACAGACTTTCTGTAAACTCTGTGTAGAATGTTTTATCTTGACTTCCTGTAGCAAAATGTCAACAGACTCTCTGTCAACTCTATGTTGAATATTTTCTCTTGACTAAGGTAAACATAATGTCAACAAACTTTCTATCAACCCTGTGTTGTTGTTTTTGTTTGTTTTTTAACTTCCTGTAGTATTAAGTCAACAACTTTTCCGACAATATTATGTGATTTTTTTTCCTTTGACTTTCTGTAGTAGAAAGCCAACATGCATTTCTTTCTTGAATGTTTTATCTTGACTTGTAGCAGAAAGTCAGCATAATTTCTGACACCTTTGCGACGATTTTGTTTTCTTTGCCTCATGCTTACAGTCGAGCCCGTGCACTGAAGATTTTTTAGTTCTTGAAGTCAGGTAGAGTCCACAAAATTTGTCGACAATGTGTTGCAGTTTTATTTTCTCTTGACTTTCAGTCGGTGTCAAACATAATCCCGAATCGACTCCGTATTTAAGTTTGTGCTTGCCTCCTCTAAGCAGCGTCAACAGTGGAAATTGTCTGGCGACTCCGTGTTCAAATTGTTTTCTGTAGCTGGAGTCAACACGAAGTCAGATTTCCTGTGCGTTCCATGTTGAAATTTATTTTTGCTGACGTCGTATTAGGTCAGTCGAGTCTACAACTGTCTTGCCACAATATCTAAAATTTTTAGTTGACTTCTAACAGCTAGTTAGGTGAAAGCCAGCATACATTTTTTTTTTATTTTGTGGTCAAAGTTTTCCAATGTTACTGTTCCTTAATCCACCGGTTTACTTAGTTTACTTTTTTAATGTGTATTTCTGTAAAAGTAATAAAAGTCAGCAAAATGTAGTGCTTAACATTTTCAAGTGAATTCTAGAACTCAGCCAGCAGCTGTTTGTTTTTTGTTTGAGTTAGAAATAGTCAGGTGATTTCCAGCTGTCAGGCCAAAATAGAATTCATGTATTTGTGTAGAAACTAAAATGGCCAAATGATGTAACAATGACAAATACTATGGGATGCACTTAATGCAAACCAGGTATTTTATTTACACATGTCTGTTGTCACGAAAAAAGCATGTTGCAAACCAGGCACACAGGATTGATTCACACTGATAAAGAATGGTCACAGTACAGAAGATTGAAATCACTGGCGTTGCTAACAAAACAGTATGAAGAAATTATCTTTAATGGATTCTCGAGTTTTAAACTGAGCTGCTTCACTTGCACAAGTGAGAAACTGTCAGTGAAAACACACTTCAACTCGCCTCTACAACAAAGGCCTGGTCTATCTTGCAGAGGATCCTTTTCTGACCAACTGTCAACAAAACACACTTTGACGCCCGATGTGCTGGAACCTTAATTATTTCTCCATCGGACAAAACCTCAAAAAATGGTTGGATGTTCAGTTCGTCAACTCCAGAGTTTGAATAATCCCTCACCTTTAACTTGTTGACAAAAAAGAAAACCTCTTTATCACAGTGGCAGGCAGCATGGTTATGGCTAGATTTACACAACAAGACAATTTCCACAATTCTACCAAAGGTGTCATCAACTTTCACATAGGAATTTACACGTCTTGACTTGTCGCACCTAGATATGCAAAACCTGAAAACACCAATACTTGCTTTCTTAAAACAAACACCGTCGTTGTGACGCTTTCCTTTTCCGTGCAGAAATACTCCTGCAACTTTTGCCATGTGTTGCTTCAAATTGTAGCCTTTGGTGAAGCTTTTCAACAATGCCAAGGCACCAGAGTTCGACACATGCAAATCGCTCAATCGTGGCAATGATGACAAAATGCAGTACTTTTCCACAATTTGTAACTGCGCATACCTCGTTCCGTTCACAAGCTTAACAAGTTGACCATTCATGTGTTCAAATGGATAACAAGAGTAGTTCCAAAGGGGACCCCAGTTCCTTACACACTCTACAAGGTGAAGGAGTATGTGAGCATTGTATGTGATATTCTCTATTCCATACAATGCCTCATACTCCCTCAAAAAAGACAACATTTGTTTCTTGACCAAACTCAGTTGGTCTACGGGAATGGAGCCCGCCGCAAGAAAATGCATTATACGAACAAACTTCAACCAGTTTCGGAGAAATGCGGCTGGTAGAAGGTCATGAAGGACGAAAGGAGAATAAAAAAAAGCCAATTTCGCCACTCGGACGACTTCCAGTACTTGCGGAGATGTAGAGACCGTGGCAGCCTCGACATCTCCCACAAGGGCTGCAAAAGCTGCAGCCTACTGTCGATCTCATCTATTTTCCCACCAAGACTGTAAGGAAATGCGGACTTGTGGCTGAGCCACATGAATGCCGTATGCCTGACAAAGCCAGAGCAGACGGCATGCATGTAGTCAACCACAAATCCGCAGGGAAATGCAAAAAAACTGAGCATAAAAAGGATGCTTGGTCCTTTAACACCACAAGCAGCTTGCGCTGCTTGTTCAGCTGTCTCAGCATCCTTCAAGAATGAATCGTGCGTCCTAAGAGCGTGCTTAGGTCCTGTTGTGGAATAGACACGGGCATGCCCGTTGCCTTTTCGAACAACTTCACCTTCGTGTGTGCACCAAGCACAGCCATTTTTCCCATTGAACTGATTCATGTTCATTACCATCCCCCTCGCAACGGTATCCACACAGCATGGTCCTGGAAAGACACGTGTGACATGCGACACTCCAAGTGCATCTTCCCACGACAAACCTTGGCTTGAGAGGCGGTTCATTTCGTGAACGAACGGTTCCAGGTAACAGTTCATATCTGGTTTTTTGGTTCCGAACCAAAGACCAGCCAGAAGAAGGTTTTTTGTTCTTTCATTTTGGGGCAATTCGTTCACTGCGAGCTGCAGTGGCCATATGGCAAAAGCAGAGGACTCGTAAAGGGGAACACCATCTGTGCTCCACGTCACAGAGATGTCGCCCTTCGACAATGGCAGCTTATTGTAAGCTTTGCTTTTTGTGATGTCTGTCACATCTAAAGAAAGCTGGGGTGCAGACAACCGGTTGGCCAGGCTGGGAGTCTTTAGAATATCCGTGAGTTGAGACTCAAAGTCAAGCATGATGAAATAGGATCCAGTTTTTGTCAGTTTGGTCACCTCAAGAACAATCCCGCATTTAAGGCATGTCACCGAACTCTCAGATTCTGAGATTTCACCAATGTAATGCATGCATTCTGGGCAATAGTAATGCTGCCTTGTAAGTGTACTACTTGCAGAAAAATGTTTATAAAAAAGATACTTTGTCAAAGGAAAAGTCACATCCTCGGGTAAGTGTGACTCAATCACACTGAGAAGAGACTCTGTAGCATTCTTGCTGGAATGATAACGGAGACTGTGGCCCATCATAAGGAGCAGGCTCTCTCCTTGGGTTATCCGGGATCCCTGGTAGAGTTTCTTGTCCTGAAAAGAATAATATTTGTAAATCAAAGTGCAAAAAATACAAATCTGGTAGACTATAAAAAGAGACACATGTGTAAAGTGCAGACACATGACACAGGTCCTTCTGTAAAATTGCAAAGTTAATCAGGTCAGATGTTACACATGCTCAACGCTATGAAGTTTACTGTTGTGCACGACAGCCAGGCACGTAGTCAGGATTTTGATTTGGGGGGGGGGGGGGGGGGGTTGCTCTCTGTGGGAAGGCAATGCGAATGGCTTGCGTGCACTAACCGAAAAGACGTCGACAAGTACCAAGTTTGTTCAAGGCACTTCGTCTTGGGTAAGTGTCGGCACTGTTTGATTTCAGTCAGACATCAGCAGCGAGATTTCCACAAAAACATTGCCCGGCGCTGCTGCTCATTACGACGTGCATCGCTTGCAGTTCGATTCGACGGACCAAGCGACAGCAGATCCTGTCGTGTCCCTTCGTCTGGAAGAATAGCCCATATGTGGTTCATACTCTAGGCCTAGTTGCTGTGAAAGTTCAATTGTGACGAAGAAACATGCTCAAGAAACTTGAATGTGAGCTTATCGCAGCAGCGGAGGGAAACCGGCATCCAAAGAAATATCCACTCATGAGTTTGTTTCTGTTGCCCTTTAGTTACCACTGCTCATGCAAAAAGAATCACATTCTTATTGCGCTCCCCTACAGCTTTTTTTTCATTGATTCCAAGCGACGCAACAGGACCCACTGTCGCTTGGTTTGTCGAAACCACATGCAAGCGACGCACATCACGATGAGCAGCAGCGACAGGCAAAGGGCTAAGTTTTGTGGAACTCTTGTTGCTGATGTCCAACGAAAGCAAACGGTGCCGACACTTACCTGAGACGAAGTGCCTTGAACACACACTGTACTGGTCGGCGTCCTCAACGAGGTTTGTCTGGTTGATGAGTGCAAGCCATTCGTGTTGACTTCTCACGAGGAATAACCATGCTTTCTCGCACTCGTGTGTTCGCCGTCTCAGATTCTCTAAGAAACGGGAGTCCGCAAGCTTGCTCTGCTCTTTTTTCTTCCTCGACTGCGACTTGATGCCACACCATACTGGAACTAAAAATTCTGGTGTCACCAAAAGCAGAGAAAGATTCGTGGCGTAATGCGGCAGGTCCTGGCAACCCCCGGTCACAGTCCGAGTTTCGCGGCGTTGAGATTAGCGTCGCCACCATCGGCGGCGCTGTGAATAGTATCGCCACCGGCAGCAGCGCTTCGGTGGTGGGGGGCTCTCATTAATACAAAAATACAAATATGGAACTTTGTGTGCTAACAGTAATTTCAACAAAACGTCTTCATCGCACCATGAAAATAAAATGTAATTTATTTTGTATAATTATTTTTGTCTGTTTCTCTTTCGGTCTGAAACCAAAACTCTAAACCGACCGGGCGGAGGTTGCATGAGCAGTCAACTCGCTCGCCTCGTCGGCGCCCCGGGCCTCGGCCCTTAGCTGCCTTGGCGCCGCCGCTCCCCTCTCCCAAATTTGAAACTTCGTAACGGCAGTGTTGCTGTGCGGCGCTGCGCGTTGCGCGTGATCCCATGATTTTGTTTACCCGATGGTCGTGCGAGCGTCGTTCCGCTCTTCAGCGTTCCGCGCGCCTGTCGAACTCGATGGATATTTTTGGTGCAAACTTTCAGAGACTGTTGAGGGATGCATTTGACGTGGCTATATCCAAATGCTGCACGAACAGCGCAAATGCCAAGACCTACAAGTTTGTTTGTTCGTTCGTTTTTTTCAACAAAAGACAGGTGAGTATGTATACTTCCCGTACTCAGTTTTATTTGCTCAGCGAACTTACCATTGAACTTTTGCTGCCCATTAGCTGTTAGTTTGTGGGTTGACCGTACTAGAGGCAGGCTCGTTCTCGCAGTAAAAACAAATGCTTTTTGATATTCTCCACGAAGTAAATCCCCGAACTACTATGGTTTTAATGAAGTGAAAGGTATACACTTAGCCCAACTTTGTTTTAAGCACAACTGCATATTTAAAGTATAACAATAGGGTTTAATCTTGAAAATGGCCTCTGGCGGTCCTCGAACAGACGGAGGATAATAAAGACAGAATTCGACTCCCTATATTTTTATTTGAAGTTTCATTTATTTCTGGTCCCGGGTGCGACAAACGGCATTCTTTGTCATTAGTTTGTTCTCTATAGATAGACGTTTGTTTTGTGTCCTGACTATTTGAATAAGTATACAATTCTAAATATCATGACCGCATTGTCATTACAGCTGCTGGGACACGGAACGAGCGTTTGAACGTTTTCTCACGGAGGAAGAAAGCTTTGGACACTTCGTGGTTCCCAACCAGTTCTACAGCCTCTTGAGTGCCAAAATTTCCGAAGGTTTATTTCACCACCTTTTCATCTTGCTTGCGTGAGAAGCTTTGAATATGTAAAAATGAAGCTAATGATTGCTGGAGGCTACCTAGTGGCTTATCAGTGAAGAACTTATTTACTTTCAGTGAACAGCTGATCCAACTTGGCATGTTGAATGCGTAATTATGTGGGCCAATGTGTACACTTGTATAGATATATATATATGATAATTCCCAAGAAGTGATAATGTGATAAAATTAGTGATAAAGCCCATTCCCAAGAAGGTGTGCGGCGCCGCATGTAATCATGAAGTTATGAGATTGTGCACAGATGAGAGGTGCTGGCAATCTATGACTGGAGCTTGTGGGCGAGGGTAACGAAGTGATTTTGTCAATGTTTTATCTTTTCGTGTATGGCGATGCAGTGCTGTACTTAATTCGTCTTAGCATGTGTGCAATAAATATGCCTCGAAATATTTCGGTCGCAGATCTCGATTCGTTACTGGACGGCTGGACGTCTCGAAACAAAAGAACAACGAACACACACGACTACGCACCTTATTCAGCTGAAAGCGAAATCGCACATAGTAGGCGTGTACTACGTTAGGGGCTTTTAGCAAACCGCGACCGTGTTCCGTGTACCGCACTGTCGGAGCCTTTGAAGCATGCTTTTTAAGTGCGCGCCCGAAGTGATACCGTGACCGCGGGGCGCGCGCTTAAAACCATGCTTCAAAGGCTCCGATAGTGCGGTACGCGTAACAGTTTGCTCAAAGTCCCTATTATAACAATACTGGGACCGGGCGTGATGCTCAGGAGCCTGGCTCCAGCGCGACCCCGAAGCGGTCGTACGACAACCACCCTACAAAAATAGAAGGGCGCCATGTTGGATTCTTTTTGGCTTGGCATAGAAACGACTCTAAAGTAGGCTACCGCGTCCCAAAAGTGTTATAAAAAATCCATTTTGAAAAGTGAGCCAGATATTTTATTGATAGCATGATTAGTTGTTGATATAATTGTATAATTTATATAAAACATATATAATATGTCGACTCGTTCAAGTAATGAGAGCCCCCCACCACGGACGAGGAATTTGGCGCTACTGTACAAAAGTCGACTCCATTGGCCCTATGGGAAATGTCCGGGGGTTGGTCCTGGTGCGGGCGCGGCTGTCTGCTGTCAAGGGCCCAAGGCTGGCATTTACCCAGAATGCACCACACGCAAGCGGCACATAAGCCGCAGGAGAATACTTCCTATACACACATTCCAAGAGGGCAGACATCCTTTGGAGTATGCTTATATACAGGGTGTTCCAAAACAAAATTTACAAGGTTTATTTCACTGCAAAAATAAACTATGCATGGCCGAGCGCTCATTCTCTTGCGAAAGGTAGCGCTGGACGTCCGAAGCAGATGACAAAGTTTCAGCACAAACCGATATTCTATTCAAAAGTTATAAGTGATTTTCTGAAAATTTCAATGGGAAAATGGGGCTCATTTTCGGTTTCTGGGGCAACAGAGTACCATGTATTCGAGAGCTCCATTGGCCACCATTTTCCCATTGACATTTTCAAAAAATAATTGATAACTTTTGAATAAAATACGAGTTTCCACTGAAACTTTGGCGTCTGGTTCGGACCTCTAGCGCTACCTTCGTGCGGAGAATGAGAGTTCGGCAATGCGTAGTTTACTTTTGCGGCGAAAAAAAGCCTGTAAATTCTTTTCGTGGACACCCTGCATACCAGCATTGCGCGTGACGTAATATGGCAGTGTACCGGCCGCCATTGCTCTGTACCACGTACCTGTGCCCGTAACTTCTGCAGCACACATATATGGCACCATCGAATTTGTTTTTATCGACAAGCCTTGCCGAGAATAACAGATTTGATGGTGCCAAATGTATGCTGTAGAAGGTACGGCCACAGGAGCATGGTACGGAGCAATGGCAGTTGATGTGACGTCAGTGCAAGCCATCCATGCGTACAAGACCCATCCATGCAGGCTTTTCATACTTACGACATGAGATCTGCTTTAAGCCCTACCGAGAGTAGTGGAGCTGAAAACATGTAAGCTTCTGTGTTCTGCAGTCAGTTGATTCAGTGGCGTCGCTAGGGTCAGTGACACCCGGGGCGGTAGCCTGCCGAGACCCCCCTCCCCCTCCCCTTTCCCCTCTTCTCGTCGTCCGCTGAGACACCCACCTGAGCGATGCACCCGGGGCGGTCCGCCCCCCCCCCTTTATGACGCCACAGAGTTGACTTAATCTCTATTTTAGCGTTTTAACCAACACCTCTCTAATAACTTGAGTGAGCACACACATAAAACATTGTCATGCTACAAACAGAAGGGACGCGAGGCAGTGGCGTAGCCAGGAATTTTGGATTTATTTCGGGTTGGAAATTTTGTGTGTGTGTGTGTGTGGGGGGGGGGGGGGGGGCTTTCCTTTGGCTACGCCACCTGCGCGATTCGTTCATGCTACAATATGAAAATAAAATAATTACCAGTTCTGTCTGCTGCGTGGATGTGGTATCCCGCTCGCCGTCATCTTCACTGTCATCCGACGACGTACTGGACGCCTCATCGCCCGAGTCATTGCTACGGATGAACGTCTCTCTTTCGGAGTCAGTATCAGCGATGTCAGAAGTTCCGTCTTCATCAGACCTCGTGTCTTCCTGCTGTACACCGACCTCCTCGTTGTATGAGCCGTCGTTCTCCTGCCGCTCCTGCTGCATCTCTAACTGCTTCTGTCTGAACTTTGTGCGTCTTGGCACTGCACATGTGGAATCCCACAGGTACTGCTGGTACTGCCTCTTAGGCATCTCGCAGTCTTTAAACGCGGCCGGGGACTTACAGGGTGAATAGTCTGTGCAGAGAAGAACTATCCTATAGATAATACGTTTTAGAAAGCTGATTTAAATTGGCTTAGAAGGAAGCTGGATCATCACTTTCATAAAAGAACGCCATCACATGAGACATGGAGCATGAAGCCGATGGAGCAGCGAGTGCAGTCAGTGTTGCCGCACTGCCACTTCGGTTTTCCCCTCAACGAGCGGCGAAAATTTCTTTTTTTCCCACAACACCATTTTAGTAACAGAAATCGTTTTAAGATACGCATGACGCCAAGCATATTTAAATGCAAAAACACCTCCCGTATGGTTTTGTTTTGTAGAAGTTTGCATAGCATACATTACGAAAATGTAATTTATTTATGAAATTACGAAATGGAATTCATCTATCCATCTATCGTGCAACTAGCTGATCCAATCCAGATCCAATCCGGTCCAATCCATGCGCATTTCCTCGTGGTTTTGGGCGTCCTGCATCTTGGATTCCACGTGTTGCAGTGTTCCAGTCTCTATCTTAGTCGCTAACGAACCGCGCGAGGCGATTATGACGCATATTCTAGTGAAGTGGTGCGACGAACCCACCTGGGACGTTTATCCAGTTAGGACACTAGAGCCAGCTGACATCGCTGCGAAGTTGGCGAATTATCCGGACTACGTGGGTAGCCTCGCTGGGAAAAAACTCCTCATTAAATGGAACCCATCAAATGAGCCAGCCTACGCTTTTGTGATTTCAATCGGTAAGTCTGTCTATTCATACCTTGTTCCCTCAGTGTGAAAGTCTGCCTATGTGCTCTGTAAATGCCTTTTGTGGCGCAGACATCAATTTAGGGTAAGCAAGTCAACGAGGCGGCATGGACGGTGGCAGCATGGGGGTGTTCCGCGGGTGTCGGTAGGGGGACAGCGACGCGCATATATAGTCACAAGAAACTTTCACAGCGCTAGTTTTACAGGAAATGGTCAATAGCGTTTGTTGCGGATCAGAGTAAGGGGAGACAGTAGTTTCTAGAATTAGCTGTCGCTGAATTTCCAAGTGTGGGCCTGCTTTTCTTTTAGGCTGTGTCTACAGTGCCGTCCGACGGCACTCCAATCGCGCTTACAAGTGCCGTCCGAAAGAGTCGGACGGCGCGTGTATCACTGGGAAGCTTGTTACCCCCCCCCCCCCCCCCCCCCGCCGCCGCTGCGTTACGCCGCTTCGCGGCGACAGTATGCGGCTGCTAATTACAAAACTATTGACCCATTTGGCCCCATCGTCGTCCAGCCGGCAAACCAAGCCCCACTGTACCCCATGCACCTTCGGAAACGAAGTCCCATACCATTTCGTTCAGCGAAATTGCGGCGACAACATTCGTTTTTTCCTGTATTAATCGTAAAAAAATAAATGTAAATATCGCCAAATGCGTCGGCAAAATAAAATGTTTGAGAAAACAAAAGAGCAAGCCCGCACTGGGGATCGAACCCAGGATCTCTTGCTTATGAGACACATCTTACCACTAAGCTACACTCCGCTTCGAGAAACCTGTTTTGAGAACTCATTTTATACGAGACTTTCGGACGGCACTTGAAGACGTGAGTGGAGTACCATCGGACGGCATTTGAACGCTCTGCAAGAGTGCCGTCGGACAGTACTCTTCACACTACGTCTCTTTTATGTTTTTATTAGTCTTCATCTTGCTGTCGTATCCATATCTTGCATTGACGTCACATCAGCCGTACCATGCTCTTGTGCCCGTACCCGCTGCAGCATACATTTTGCACCGACTAAGGCTATACACACGACGTCATGCATCTCGACCGGAAAGGGCTATGCGCACCACGCGAAACTTTTGGTTCTCGTGTAAAACCAACTGTCAAAACGAGATTTTTGAAGCTTTAGCGTCGCATAGTGGTAACTAGGGATGTCGCGAACCGCCCGAAGTTAGAATTCGACGATTTTCAAACTTTGCGAACATCCCAAGGGTTCGCTTTCGCAAAGCTCGAACGTTCGGAACTGCCCGGATTCGAATTCGTAAAGTTCCAAGTCATTGAGGTTTTTTAAAAATTCGAAATCGACGGTTTCGACTTTTTTTAAGATTGAGGTTCACAAAATTCGACGGTATTCCTGTATGATTCAGGTTCGCAAGATTCAATAATTTCTAATTTATTTGAGCTTCAGGTTCGAAAACTTTGAAACGATCGATTTTTTCGGAGCCTAAGCTCGCGAAGTTTGAAGCCTTCGAACCTCACGAAGACCGGAGTTCCCGTAAATATCGCGAGCTGAGCACCGGAAATTTTACTATGAATCTTACACTTGCCGTAAGGTCCATTTAGTGTTCGCTACTTCGGTACTACTCGATACTGGCCACAACTTCTAGCTTGTGGGAAAGGCGACGCTCATTTTAAGGCAAGCTATTTCTCTTGAGGACCATGAATCGCGGGACGGAGAAAATGACTAAACTCGAAGCCCCCAAAAATGCGGTTCAACAGTCTCCCCGGAAGCATCCAGACCTTGTTTATCTTTAAGCTACTGCTTCAAACATAAACAAGACTTTGTATGTACACTGGACAGCGTACAATCAACCTAAATGCACATACAAAAACACTGGTTACGAAATTTGGTTCTAAACTCGAGCCAACGTTTTTACATTCTAAACAATCCTAATCTAAAAACGTTGACTCGAGCGGTCTGTACTGCTCTCTGCGCGTTTTCCTCCGATGGAGCGGCGATGGACAGCGAACTAGGCTTGAGAGTCGAAACCTTCTCCACCTATAGCTCGCGCGCCGTTCATTCGGGAGAACGCCGCCCCAGACATACTCCATTCACCGCTGCCCGAGCATGCACGCACGCGCAACCAAAGCACCGCGGAAGGCAGCGAGCTGGCGCTGAAGGCGGAGCTTCTCTCAGCGGTTGCATCGCTCGCTTGGCTCGCTTTCCGACGCTACAAACAACGGAAGTCGGGGCCGGAGCAGTCGACGCCAGTCAAGGCTCGTCAACAACGGCCGAAATAGGCAAGGAGTCCTGTGGTGGCTCCGCCTAGGAACAATGAATAAAAGCTTCGGCGCAAAATTTTGAATCCTGATGAGATTCGCAGTTTGTCGAACTTTTCAAGATGGCAGGTTCGGAAGTATGATACTTTTCTAACTTTCAAGAAACAAGTTCGAAAATCGTCTAATTCTGTAATTTAGTAAGTTTGAAAGGTTGTTAATTGCGAATTTCTTATTGCATTAAGTTCGAAATAATTGAATTTTCAAATATAAGAAGTTCGAAAGTTCGAAATAATACAATTTATAAACGCAAAAAGTTCGCCAAAGCGAAACTTCTCGAACCTTTCGAACCCCCTGGTTCGACCTTCGGACGTTAGGTTTGAAAAATGTTTGTGGCATCTCTAGTGGTAACGTGTCTGCCTCATACACAGTGGACCCGGGTTCAACCCCCAGTGTGGGCTTACTTCTTTTTTTTATTTTTTCTCAAACATTTTGTTTTGTCGAGGCATTTGGCGATATTTACATTTCTTTTTTATGATTCACTCTGAAAAAAAAAAAAAAAACTAATGTTTTTGACGAACCTTAATAATACTAATAATAATTTTTATTTGCATGAGAAAGTTTTGCCCACTCAGCGGCGTGCAAGGCTAGACAAAAAGGTCATTACCCTTATGCATGTACGCCTGCTAGCCCGCCGCCGCTCAACTAAATGGTATGGGACTCCCTTTCCGGAGGTGCATGTTGGTCAGCGGGGCTTGGGTTGCCGGGTGGACGCCGTGAAGCGGCGTGGGTTAAAAGGATGCTGAATCGAAGTCTGGATTCCACAAAACACGCGGAAAAAGCTTGCAACGGGATGCTACAAACACCAAAACATCACTCATGCAGCAATATCTCGAACGGATGACTGCATTTTTCAAAAAAAGGAGGTGCATTTGACTGATATGTTTACGTCTTGTTTCTCCGAGAAGGAGAGGGAACGGCTTCGCGTCTTCTCCGCCTCGCCGCCTTGATGGGGCGAAGCAAAGAGAGGAGGAAACAAGATATCTCACGTCACCCGCCTCGTCGGCCTGATTCAATCTCGACCTCTTTTTCCAAAAATACGGCCGTCCATTCGAGATATCGCCTTATGAGTAGTGTTGTAGGGATTGTAGCATCCCGCCTACATCTCCTGCATTTTTTTTTTTTTGAATCCAAATTTCGGTTCACCATTCCTTTAATAGTTTTGTAATTGGCACCCGCATACTGTCGCCGCGAAGCGGCGTGAACGCAGGCTGAGGGGGGTTAACGAGCTCCCAGTGATACACGCGCTGTCCGGCATGAGCTCTCCGCGTCGCGCGTATAGCCCCTTCCGGTCAAGGTGCACGACTTCGTGCGTATAGCCTTAGTCTTTCGCACCATTGAATTTGTTCTCAGCATGGCTTGCCGAGAAGAACAGATTCGATAGTGTGAAATATATGCTGCAGATGGTATGGGCACAGGAGTATGGTACGGAGAGATGGTGGCTGGTACGGTGCCATGTGAGGCATGTTTATGTGGCTGGTACGGTGCCGTGCAAGGCATGTTTAGGGAGCATGCAGCACACCAAATGACTCTGCTGGGAGCTGCACCGCAGTGCCTCTGTCTTGTCCAATGCTTCCCATCATCACTCCGCAGTGAGATTGCGGTGTCGCTCATTATGGACGCCAAAGAAGGAATAGGCTAGTGCATGAACAAATTGAACATAATAAGCTTTGCCGTTCTTACTGACAAAGTAAGAACAGTAGGGCTTATTATGTTCATGCGCTGCCTGAATCCTTCTTTGGCGTTCATAATGAGTGACGCTGCAATCTCTTTGACTGCGGCTTTGTGTTGATTAATACACACAGCGCTATACTTGTGCTGCGAAGTTTGATGTCACCTGAACCAGTGAAATATTGGCTGTATAGTAAGGCTCATGCCACCATGGCTGTCTGCTTTCATGGAAACAAAGCTGGCAATCAAACTTCCAATGCAATACCCTCTACCATGCCGTGAACATGTCCTGTGGTGGTGCAGGATCATAGACGTTTTCTTCAAAGATCAGGACGGTAGATGAAGATCTTGCGAGAGTTGCCAGCAGCTTAACTGAAGGCTTTGATTGACAATTACGGTACACCTTAAGGCTGGTTCACACATGTGTCAGTTGCGTTCACAGCGACCGAAGTAACAGCAACAACAAAGTCACCGGAACAAGTGTTCGCCATAGACAACGTGGCAAGTGAAACGAGAGGTAGCTTTGCGAAGCAATCTTGAGTCAGTTGTTCTAGTATTCTGCTCATCTAAGTCGTTTCGGTTGTTTTGAATGCAGCTGTTGGAAAGGTGTGAATGGGCTCTTAGAGGGGCAACATTTTTTGTGCTTTCACCAAATAGCGCATATAATTAATCCTTGACGTCTATAACCTGCAGCATACTTATCAGTTTCCTTTTCCATGCTATCGAAACTGCAGAGAAATGTTAGAAAAAACCAAGCAGCATTCACTCCTTCCACCTAGAAGAAAAATGAGCAGTGTTCACTTACCATCACATGACTGCTAAGATAGACTGCTGTCAATCTGTTGTCAATTATAAATTTGGTATGGCTCGTAATCTTAATATACTCTGTTCACCCCTAAGCTAAGACTGCCGTAGAAGCTACGAACGCATCAAGACTAGTGATACGTCGCTCCTTTGCCACATGATCACGCTCTTGCCCACATTGTATGGAGAGCTGGGTCAGACAGAAGGGAGGCATTGATTGGTCTGGTGAGCGTAGCTCCCACCGCAGTCTCAGCTTATGGGTGAGCGGAGTATAGCACTGCCTCTCTGGTGATTGAAAGTTGTTTAGCTCCTCTGTGTGCTAACTATGGATTCCAGTGCTGTGAAAATAGAATTGTGAAATATTACTCTCCTGATCTCTCTGTGATTATTGCTTTACGGTATAACATTTTTCTGAAATATTCTAAGGATCCCAGAAAGCCATGGAGAAGAGAAGGGCAAAGATTGCATCTTCTAATGCAGAAAATGACGGAGCATCCCAGGAGCAGGTAGGTTTTAAATTTCACTTCACATAATAATACCCCCCCCCCCAAAAAAAAAAAAAGACTGCCCAATAGCCCTGTTGCGAAATCCCCCAAGCGCCCCGGCCCGCGCGCGAGGAGTTGTGGGAGAGACTGTCCCTCGCCTGGCCGCTCTGCCTTGAGATCGCATTGCCTTGTCGCTTGCCTCCTCTTAATCCTCTGTTTTTTTATCCCATTACCTATTTTTATCTATTCCAATGTATTTTTATTGCTTCTAAGTGTTTCTATTCCCTTCTGCGCGCAATATTTCTTGTATATATGTAGTATTTGTGTCTTTATTTTGCCTTTTTCGACGGGAGTGCCGACGGACAACACGCCGCTTCGCGCGTCGTTCCCCAGGTGAGTACTACCGTTGCTACCGATTCCTATCGTGCTGTTAGCTGTTCATTTTGGTTCATTTGACCCACGTGAAGTCGAGAGGAGCCGTTTATGAACACCCGCGCACATGTCTCATAGGGGTAGGCAGAGCTCTGAATCAACAATCGCGACGCGAGAGCCGAGTGAGCTGTGATTTGGCCGCCCGCGCTCGCTCCGTTGACTCGCACTTTAGCGTATGCCTTCGAGTGCCGCTTACTTGGCCAAGATACAGCACGCCGCTTTGTCGCCGCGAACCATTTGTCCGAATGTTTGCGAAGCGGAGGCATATGCAACGCTGCAGCGCCTGACAACTGCGCGCTGCGGCGTGATCCCTTTGCAAACGCCGACGGCTCAATGTCGCGGCTTGAATGCGCCTATGGCATGTCTTCGTAATCTATCTGCTAAGCGGTTGTCAGTTGCCAAGGCCCTTTTTCAAGTGCAGAGGTGTGTCGCCGCAAATCGTTTGTCCGAATGCCTGCGAAGCCGTAGCACAGTTCGTCATATCCAACGCTGCGGTGCCTGACAAACTGTGTGCAGCGGCGTGAGCCCTTCGCAGGCACGGTGGCCCAACGTCGCGGCTGGTACGCGCTTATAGTATGCCTTCTTAATCTATCTGCTAAGCGGTTGTCAGTTGCAAACACACTTTTTCAAGTGCAGAGATGTGCTGTCACCCAGGCAGTCATCTTGAAACTCGTAGTTCCTTCGATAACTTTATTTCTCTAGTCAAGATGTCAGCTCAAGGTATTTTATTTCTTTAGGTCACCTTCAGCAGCAACATGCCCGCATGGTACAGTTTGCTGTGTGCCAGGCTGTGCAAGCAATACTGCCAGCGCACAGCATGTTTCCTGGCACTGCTTTCCAAAATACAGCGTCCTGCGAAGTGTTTGGGTGAAGACAACTGCGTGCAGTTGTCAGGCGCCGCAGCGTTGGGTATGCCGAACGGTGTTACGGTTTCGCAGGCATTCGGACAAGTGATTCGCGACGGCAAAGCGGCGGGCTGTATCTTAGTCAAGTAAGCGGCGCTCGAAGGCACACGCTAAAGTGTGAGTCAATGAAGCGAGCGCGGGCGGCTAAATCGCACTGCACTCGGCCACTCGGCTCTCGCGTCGCGATTGTTGATTCAGAGCTCTGCCTACCCCTATGAGACATGTGCGCGGGTGTTCATAAACGGCTCCTCTTGACTGCACGCGGGTCAAATGAACCAAAATGAACAGCTAACAGCGCGATAGGAATCGGTAGCAACGGTAGTACTCACCCGGGGAACGACGCGCGAAGCAGCGTGTTGTCCGTCGACACTCCCGTCGAAAAAGGCAAAATAAAGACACAAATACTATATATATACAAGAAATATCGCATGCAGAAGGGAATAGAAACACTTAGAAGCAATAAAAAATACACTGGAATAGATAAAAATAGGTAATGGAATCGAAAAACAGAGGATTAAGAGGAGACAAGCGACAAGGCAGAGCGGCTAGGCGAGGGACAGTCTCTCCCACAATTCCTCGCACGCGGGCCGGGGTGCTTGGGAAAATTGCAAATCGTCTATAGACCAACACGCGGCCTTGACGTCACGCAGCTGCGGTGGCGCTGTCGATGGCAGTGCACATGCGCAGAGGCCTCACTTCACCCGAATTCGGTTTCTGCGCACGCGCAGTGCCCACACCTGGTGTGGACAAATGCGGGCTTGTTTGTAAACAATGTGTCCGTCTAGAGGTGGTATACACCTTTTCCCTTAGCCTCGCACCCAGCCACATTGTCCCCATATCCGGTTTGCGTTCCGAAAAAAGCAAAAGATCACAACACGAAAAAAGTAAAAAAAAATATAGAAAAAACATAAGAAGGATTGACAGTTGCAATTCAAATGTTAACATGTTCTACTGCCGAGGCAAGAGGAAAGCAATGTTTTCACGCATACCGGAAGTTCCAGAATTGTAGATGGTGGTGCCCACATAGAAAAGGTGTATACTCATTATGGGTCCCTCTATTCTTATGACTAGATCATTACTGTAGTGACTCAAAGTAAAATACAAAATTTTGGCCTGTGTACCATTCATGGTAACTAGTCTATAGCCCATTCACTCTTAAACTGACCTATGGTGGTAGTTACATGCTCATTGAGTCACGCATAAATCAATCTTTTGCCACATGGTCATGTTCCCCTCATACCCCATGCACAGAGTGAGGTCATTTGATGAAAAGGGAGGTGGTTGGTTGATTCCGGTGAGTGCATAGTTCCCACCACACAGTCAGCTTTGGGTTGTACGGAATATAGTTACATTGGTCAACATAAAACAGTCTGCCCGGGTGATTCCCCACGGACAGCGTGGGAATGTTTCAAACCCTACACTAGCTTGGTAAGAGACATACATGTTAAAGCATTCAGAGATGTTAGAACCTTGGACATTTATGCATACCATAAAAACAACTGTGTGCGACATGCAGTAGGTGGCACGGACTTCGCGTCAGGGTGTCTAGCGACTGTGAAAACCGGGGATTGTCAGGGAAATTTTAATTACCAGGAAAAATCAGGGAATTGTCAGGGATATTGTCAAAAAGCGAGCCCAGTCAGGGAAATTCAGCCGGAAACGCCATTGAGTGTCCTGAGCGAAGACTCGAAGACTAAGGGGCAGAAGAATAGGCAATAAATTCAGCTTAAAGCGTAGCGCGGGCTCTGTTCGCCCAATGTAAAGTGTGCTACCCGATGCAAAAGTAACAGCTGACAAATCCAGTCCAAGTATTGGAATGGATTGAATTGAGGGCGCAACACTAGGCTAGATCCAGTTAGAGCTATTAGATGTAGTAACAAATGAAAAGGCCGCAGACCCCAATCTAATCCAAGCCTTAAGTCAAAAGTATCTGAAAGTGTGCATCTGGCGGCCATGCTGCCATTCGGTTATTGAAGTGTGTGGTTGAGCGTCGTGTTTTCATCGGGTTTCCGGAAGTGGCCTCTTCACTGACAATGTTGCCGGCAAGAAAGCGCTCGTTTATTCCGGACTGGATGAACCCGAATATTTCGGAATATGCAACTTGGATTGAGCCCGTGTAAAATTATCCTCATAATACTCAATGCTCAATGCCTTGTGTAGTAATAGTGTTATATATTTAATCACCTCTACAGTGGTCAGGGAATGTCACGTGAGATTATCAGGGAAAACCTGGGAAAGTCAGGGAATTTCACAATAATAATTTGCTAGACACCCTGTCGCGCGTCTTTTTCAGGACGGTGCTAACACATATATTCATTTTAAATGAAATGCTTTACAATCCTATTTTTTTTCATAATAATGACATTGCTAATAAGCCCTCGTGCTTTACCTTTGTTTTACTGCTAGGGCTTTTTGTCGTTTTCAAAAAGAATGCGAGCATCCTCTTGTGTTAAGCGGCGGCCTATAGAGCAAGCAGGATGTCCCTCAAGCAGATCGTTCTGTGTTGCCCACGGTATTACTACTCTTATTAAACCCTGAGACTTAATTAAGGAAAATCTCATATTACTTGCACATGTCATCACATGTGCAACTGATTACATAAACTGGCCATGAAGCGTTCAGTCATATGAATATGCAGGCAGAATTAGTCTGAAAATGTAGCTCCAACCAAAACTTTAAAAACCCGACGTTTCGAAACCAACTCGGTTTCTTCTTCAAGGATGACTGAAAGCACGCGGAACAGCAGCAGCTCTAACTTCTATGTCTTCAAAGAAAAAAAAAGAAAAAAAAGGAAAAAGTTGGAAATTAAAAAATTGTAAAATAAAATTTTTAGTTATGGAGACAGTCATCTCTTCAGCTTTCTCGTCATGTCACGGAGCTCATGTGCGAACACAGAGGGCAATGCGCCCAGGGACCTGTTTAGGTTTCCTGGCGTATGCTGGATTTGCCACGATTCCAAGAAAAGTCTCCTTCAAAAATTGGGCTCTGCGTCCACCACATGCGCATTCGCGATGTCAATGTGATAGTCTAGGGTAACACAACGTCCAGCGATGGCGCTGCGCTCACTGTCGAACTTCCGCACAAGGTTCTTGTGTTGGCGGATTCGCTCAGGAAAGTTCTTAGTCTCGCCGATGTAGGTTGCGGGGCACTCTGCGCATGAATAGGGTAGACCACGCCCTGTGCTCTTTCTTTTGGTAGACAATCTTTTGCTCTTGGCATGAACCTTCCCAGTGTGGACGTGGGCTTGTGGGCCACCAGAATACCTTCCTTTCCCAGTACTCGTACAAACGCTTCGCTGGTTCCCTTTGCGTAGGGAACGCTGATGCGCGCGACCCGATGGAGCTGTCTTTCTTCTACTGGCATCTGGTTTTGTTTGGCGAGACCTTGGCGTCGGGTGGTGCGCTCCATGAAGCTACTGGAGTAGCCATTTTTCTTTAGGTCTTCAATTATGGTCTTCTCTTTCTTTTTATCGGTTTCCGACGAGCAGATAGTTGTTGCTTTACGCAGGAGGGTCCAAACCATTGAGGCCTTACGGCTCGTTGGATGGTTGGAGTCAAAACCGAGGTAGCGTCCGGTGTGTGTAGGTTTTCTGTACACCGTAAACTTCAGATCTTGCCCTCGTCGATTCACCAGCACATCAAGGAACGGCAAGGCGGCACCTTGCCGTTCCTTTCCATTCCTTGCCGTTCCAGGACTGATTTTGTAACGTAAAAAGAGAGGGCAGCACAGTGATGCACGTGCAGCAGTCGAAGGAAGGGACCTTCGTGTCTCGTCATACCAAAGGGCATCGCTCTGAACGTTTGCAGCTGCACTACACGAGTTTGTTTGACCAGATGCACGAGCATAATGGCGACCTCTTCATAGACTGCAAACCAAAGCAAGAGCAAACATGAATTTTACATTAAACTCGCCAAATCTAAAACGGAGACCTCTTAAATGATTTTGAAGGCTTATGTCAAAAAGCAGTGAGGTGTGTGATGTGTTTTGAGTGGCACTCTCGTGTCAAGAATGGCAGGACGTCGCAGAAATCAAGAAAAGGTTGAATAAGTTTGCCCTATGGCTCTTCGTCTTCATGCGATGTTCAGTTGTTCCTGAAGTGTGAGTACTTACTTAAAACACTTCACAAAATTCACTGCTTTTTGACACAAGCCTGCTGAATCATTTCGAAGGTATCTGTTTTATACTTGCCGAGACTGACGCAGAATTGATGGTCCCTCTTGCTCTGGTTTGCAGTCTATGATGAAATCGCCATTCTGTTGGTACACGTGGTCACAAAAATTTGTGTAGTGCAGCTCCAAATGTTTACAAAGTGACCATCTTTGGTATAATGGGACACGAAGGTCCTTTTTCTTCCATTGCTGTGCGCGCATCACTGTGATGTGCTTCCTTTTTACGCTACAAAATCAGTCCCGGAACTTTTTGATCACACCTCGTAATATGATTCAATGTTTTATTTTTCAAAGGTGTGCTGCAACCATGAAGCTGAAGTACACGCCTTAAGGAAGAAGGTTGCAGAGCTGGAGCTGAAATTGGAGAAAGCGGAACAGTCCCTAAGTAAGTTTCCCTTTCTCAAGTTGCGTGCTTGTTATTGTCTCATATTCTTTGACATGTGTTGCATTTAAGGGGCCCTCCAAGGATTTTAGAACTGGTGTGAAATTTGTGCTGAAATGGACCTCATTAAACATAGGAACATGGAGAAAAAAGTTTTTTTTTTCACAAATTCAAATTATTTTGGGAGTTATAAGCGAATTAAAATTACAAAAGAAGTACAACATTTTTGCTTCGTGACAGTCGGAAACAATTAAATGATTGGAGGGTTTGAGCGAAGTGGCTGGCCAACTAGCTATGGGTTAGGCTCATGGCTGCTGCGCCGAGGACGTGCATGCACCGTAACCTCATCGCTTAAAGGAGCTGTGCAACAATTTCAGTGCTTTGCTTAAATAATTCGGGAGTTGGTGTCTCGACCTTTCTGAAGTAAAGCACAAAAAACCGCTTTTGCCTGCATGTCCTAGTTTTTATTTTAAAAATGGACAAAGATTGAAGCTCTCTCTCTAGACCCATCCGTGAGCAGCGAGAACTCATCCGCACGTGACCACGTGCTGGCGGGCGCAGCGCGAACAATATGGTGAAAGAGAAAAGTCTCATCCGGGTCCGGCCATACCCGTCCGGCTCTGTCTCCCTCCCCCTAAGGCTTCTGGCGGCTATTCGCGGTAGCAGGTAGAGCTGACGGTTTTGTGAACCTAGGATAGATGGCGCCACTAAAACTCCATATAATAAAAGTTTTACCGATGATACCAGGTTTTTGACGCATTTATATTTATGTTGGAGCGACAAAATTTATAGAAAAGTTACCTTTTATCGAGCAGGTATTCGCACAACTTGCTATCTTTCTACAACACCCCCCCCCCCCTCCCCTTGACGTCACGCCGCGTGTTCTCATGGCCGCTGCTCGCGGCTGCAGGTCGGGGAATATTCTAATTTTTGCCTCGCTATTACGCGGCGGAATCGCAACATTTCGAAGGAAGGAGGTGTGTTTTCTGTCCTTTGTGACAAGGTGAACGATGGCAAAAGTAGAAGATGCCAATTCTTTCAACGTTAAAATCGTCGCACAGCTCCTTTAAGCCCCTTGCATCGTCGTGAGTTCAGGCTCCGAACACGATCAGCACTACCAATGGACCTCGGACCACAAGTCTACGCGCCGGCGTAGACTTGTGGTTGCCGTTCACTTCGCCGCGCCCCATCATAAAATCCAACGCTGTGGAATCAATGCAGCGATTTGAGGCGAAAAGTTGCAGCACAATGAGTTTGAAAAAACACAAAAAAATAGAAACGAATGTTGGAGATAACCAGTGAAAATAAGCATTTATTTTCTACCAAGTGTCGCACAAAAGTCGGCGAGAAAAAAACAAAACAAAAATCACAATATTGTGTTTATCACAGCATTCGCCGGCCGGCTTCGATGGATTTGATGCACTTGCGTTTTGCAGCAGCCTTCCACGGTGATTTACATATAACATTGAGGGGAGTGCGTGATCACCAAAATTACGCCATTTACGCGTTTGAAATTGTAGCACGTTCCGAATAACCATTTCGGACTTCAACTTTGTTTTCATTGCACACCACTTCTACGTTTGTCATTTGCACACCGGCCAAGTCTCCCGTATTACACGGGAGACTCCTGAATTTCGACCATTTCATACGGTTGTATGATTCACAGAAAAATCTTCCGGAAAATGCAAAATACCCCTCCCCCCCCCTCCCCCCTTTCCCGCACTTAAATGACGAGTTTTTGCCGTAGCAACAGACGGCAACAATGATAGCGAGGCCCAGCTGTGTCTCGCTAAGTATGAGCAATGCAATACAAATGTGATGATCTTATCTTCATATAAATTTATTGCTAAATATTTCTTTTGACGCCCCCCCATCTTAGAAAGCCTTCCGGATTTGGTTTTTTAGAACTTGGCAGGATATAGATTTGTTGTTTCGAGCGGGAATGGCTGCAAGCGAGATGCGACTAGCACGTGGTCGTGCATAGGTCATAGACGAGGTCGTCCTGAATTCTAATAAACTCTGCCTTTGGTTCGTCATCGTGCTTCAAGCTTTGGCTGACAGCCCGTGAAAGTGCGTCCGTCTTGTTACGCCTACGAAGCTTCTCAAGGTAGCGCATAGAGCCGTCCACGTACAGGCTCGCCCAATCGAGCGCACAGATGTCGTGCACACCAACACAGAAACATAGGAGGCACCATACTGAATGGCGAGAACAGCACATGCAGTAGATTCAAATTGCAGAAATAAGCGTCTCGCACATACTCTGGGGTTCAAGCTCAATGCACGATAGTCAGATACAACATAAGAAAGACAGTGCGAGGGGGAAAAGGACGCGCACGAGAAAAGCCGTTGTGGAAAGGAAGTCGCTCCTCTTTACTTCAGCTTTCCTAGTTTTTGCCCTTTGCCCATGACAAAATGCTGTATGAGGGGGAGGGGGGAGAGGAGGCCCCAGCAAAATGGAAGATTTCAGGGGGGGGCCGGGCCCCATGGGGCCCTCCCCTCCGGCTACGTGCCTTCATGTAATATTCTTCCGGCTCAAAGTTTTGCCAGAGACCATCTTGATTAACTTTTGCCCTACATCTTCCTATGCACGAAGTCGGTGCCTTACAGCTCGCTCGAGTCATTTTGTGTCTTTGTCGACTGCGCTAGGCAGGGTAGTTGGGAACGCGGATGAATATAGGCCGCTATACAATTTTTATACATTAGGGTCGTTATTCGGATTTAACTGGACAATTCCCGTCAAAAATTGAACCAAATTAATGGGCAATATGCAAAATAGCAGCGCCCTTAGCGGTTCAGGTGCACTCTGTGTGCAGGAGACTGTCAACAAGCAGTTTCGGTTTCTCTGGGTTGTGCATCTATCGTCTGCTATTGCCTCCACACCGCATTGCTCATGTCATAGAGGATTGCTCCACCCTTACACGCGATGCAGTAAGTGACCTTTTCTTCTCGTCGCTACAGTATCAGACACAATGACTAACAAAACAGTTACAATTTTGCTAGCACGGGGAGCGAGCGAAAACGCCGCAGTGACGGAAGTCAAGTGAATGCAGATCAATGTTCGCCGAACGCCATGCCAGCTTACTGCGTGCATTTGTTTGAAACCTCGAGAACATCCGTTGAGACTCGTACTCCAGTTTTATAACACGCTTGCTTTGCTAATTGCTATTTTCAGTCAGGCTAATACGGTACATGACAAGCCTTGCTGTACGAGAGTGCATTGAAGTGCAAACATGCACCTCTTGCTACGTCACTGTGAGAAAATTGGCCACAGGAACAAGGGTGTTCTGCAACTGGAGTACTAGTCTCAGTGGCTGTTCTTGAGGTTGTAAACAAATGCACGCAGTGAGCTGGCACAGCGTTCGGCGTGCGTCGATCTGCGTTCACTTGACTTCACTATTGCGGCGTTTTTGCTCGCTTCCTGTGGCAGGAAAATCGTAATGGCTGCGTTATTCGCTGTGCCTGATATATAGCGACAAGAAGAAAAGGATACTCGCTGCATTGTGCGTAAGTGTAGAGCAATCCACGACGACGTGAGCAATGCAGTGCGGAGAGGATAGTAGACGACAGATGCAAAGCTCGGCGAAGCCGAAACCACCCATTGACAATCTCCTGCTCCCAGTGTGCACCCGAACCGCTAGTAGTGCTGCTATTTTGCATATTGCCCATTGACCGGTGTCACTTTAGTAGAATCAAATATGATCATAACCAAAATAATATCAAGGTGAAACCGCATCCTCTGCTCAAACTGATATTAAAGATGCAATCTTTAATATCAGTTTGAGCAGAGCATGTGGACTTCGTTGTTTTGTTGCATGTTTTTTTTTTATTTAAAACGCTCAGTGTTTCGTCGTTCGACTTGCCGGGTCATGTCCCACAAGCCTCCTATGGCTTTGACAGACCCATATTTGTATTGTGTTACTGGTTTCCTGTTGAATAAATTATTATTATTATTATTATCAACTGCTCTTTAGCAGGTGGCCAGTGCATTAGCTGGTGAGTCAAGCAACACTGGGCAGTGAGCAGTTTCCGTGAGCCTCCAGTAAAGTGGTTAAAGTGGTTCTCAAACTGGTTCGTGGACCCCCAGAGGTCCTTGAGAGCGTTCATAAAAATCCACACCAACTAAAAAAAAAAATTATATGATTGCATTAGATCTCTGATGCAGAATGCATTTGGGGTCCCCGCATGGCCTCCGAGTGGGTATGGTGCGTAGATTATACAATCAAGTTGTTCGCTTTTGCGCCACGCCATCGAATGAATGTGCCAAATGCTAGCTATGGCCCCAGAAAGTAGTGTCTCGTAGCAGAGAATGAACACTCCACGCCATATGACATGCAAGAGCGTCCACTGCATACCACAGCACCAACGTGACTTCGTCGTCGCAGTACAGTTGATTATCAGTGTTGCCATTTCTCTTTGGCAGACAGTTTAGGTTTTGCCAGAGATGCCCGAAACCAAACGTTGAGACATGGTATTTACAAAGCTACACACAATATTGAGAAAGAAAAGAAACGCCATGTAATTCAGGGAAATGGCTGAGCTAAAAGAAGGTTATGATCGCAAATTTCGAGATATTGACCGGAGTTGCCCTTTAATATGGGCCAGCATAAAGATATCAACTCGTCGACGTCCAGAATGGCTGCAGTACATGCTGCCAGGGCGACTCCATAAGCAGAAAAAGAGGGGTAAAACTTTTATGCAGCCCAAATACATCCTTGGTCATATTCACTGACGCCTGGCAAGTAGTGACTACTCATAAATTCGGGACCCTGGGTCCCAGTGGTGGAGCGGCCAAGCGACGGCTCTCAAAAACACAGTGCATCATTTTTTTTTGCCAATAACATTTGATTTTGGAGACATTGATCACTCTACTTCTGTGTAAAGCACTGTTTTCTGCTCTACTTCTACACTTGGTGAATCTTATACATGAATAAATCTCCAGTTAACCTTTTTTCCAGTTGTTCTTACAGAAGCCATGCTTTAGAGTAAATAAAAGGTCTTGTTAATTTTTTCTTTGTAGTTGCTGGTGACCTTGTAAAAGATCTGAAGGGCCTGGTAAAGAAAATGGAGCGCAGGGAGGCAGCTGCTGCCGCTACAGCTGCAGACGCCGGAGATCAAGCCAAGCTGCAAACGAAGATGGTGAGCTTCTTTCTGTATTGTATGCATTGAGATTTGAGTACATTTTAAGGCACACAGAGGCTGTGTACACTGCAGATCACTTTTTAGAGGCTGTGATAGTAATCAAACATCAAGTAAATACATTATATCTTGGATACCTTGCACTTGCTTGCTTGCTGCACGATCAATTCCTTCAGAGATGAAAGCTTCTACTTTTTCACTATCTTAGCTGTTAAAAGGGGTTGTGCAGAGAGGCAGCTAAGGCAGAGGTTTGTTCCTGGTGCACAAGGTCCACTTCAATGAAAGCTGATGAACCTCGCCTTCATGTTGGGCTCACTCTTTGTTTTACTTCCTAGGGTGAAAGTCTGGAGCATCGTGAAATTTTATGAAAAGACAACACAGCATTGTGTCTTTGCGAAAAAATTCTTTGCCCTTGTTGGAGGTTGAACGCACAGACCTCTTGCTTTCTCATCCAATACTGTACCCCTGCACCTACTGTACCCCTGCACCAGTGAAGTGGCTTTGCCTAGTATCCTTATGGTTGCCATGTCGAACCTCGTTATAACGAAGTAGCATAGTGTGCTCAAATTTGTTCGTTATATCCAATATTCGTTATAAAAGTACACACAAAAATTTGCTGCAAACATTCTGGCAATCGGGCCTATGCAAAAAGCGCGGCGAACGTGCATGACGCCAAGATATAAAAACGCGATGTTCCAGAATTTGAGCCCCATAATGAACGTGCAAATCCTTACCTGTAACCTCGGGTTGCATTTAAAAAATTGAACCGGCACATTATTAAGTGAATTTACAACCGAGGAACCTATGTTGCCAGAGTCTGCAACTCAATTTATTTGAAGCAAGACGTTATCTTCGACTGGTGCGTTTTTACAGCATTGAAGAGAATGAAATTCTCGACGGTGTCCATGCAGGAGAGAGCCTTCTCCACTTCGTTGGTTTTTGTCGTGGGGAGCTTTCCTAAGTAGCTTCGCAGCTTTCTCGTCATGTCCGCGGCATCCGCACAACTTGTCGAAGGTTCTTCAACATAGTCTTCGCTGTCACCTTTGCTGTCAGTGCCGCTATTATCCCCGGGCACCACAACACTATCCACGATTTCTTGGTCTGTTAGCTCGGGGGCCACGGCCAAGTTGCCGTCAGCGGAGACGACGTCTTCGAATGTGATATTCGGCAACGTCAACCAATCCCACGGTGTCTCGTCAAGTTGTGCCACTGGGTCTTCAGGGTGTACTTCACCGGAGGGCAGAACGAAGCCAGCATCTACGAAACAGTTCCTTGACTGCTTTACGTCGTTCCAAGATCCATACAGCATTGTCAACGTTGTCTTCATGTTGATGGCTGTGGTTTGCCGCCGGTCGATGTCGCACACAAGTTGCGTCACCAAACGCTTCCGATAAGAGCATTTCAAAAAATGGATGATGCCCTTATTCAAGGGCTGGAGAACCGACGTTGTGTTGGGTGGCAGAAACATTAGGCGGACTGCCTTCAGTGGGCAAGACACGTTGTGCGCCTAACAATTGTCCAAAAGCAGAAGGATTTTCCTATGCTGCTTCTACATGTCCTCATCGAAAGCCTTCAGCCAGAAGCAGAAAAAGTTGAACTTTTTCTGCTTTCTCTGGACCAGCTACAAAAGGCTGAAGTCTTCCACTTCTGCATCCTGAAATAGCTGAAACTAAATAATTGAGACAAAAAAGTGCATGTGTGTTACACATGATTATGTTTCTAGTTCTTATTTTGCTCTTTTGTTTTGTTCTTTTCTACAAACTTGCAGGAGAACATCGGGAATGGAGTGCTGGTTCCTTCAACGCTGCTGGCCACCCTAAACAAAAATTATGCATCGCAGCCAAACAAGCTTGCCCGGCACTTGGTGCGCATTGTTTTCACGGCAGAGGAGAGGCGTGGAAAGTCTCTGAATGGAAAAGCCTGCAACGCTCGGAAGGACATCCCCGCCAAGGAGTGCATTGATAAGGGAAAGATGGATGCCATCATCAGTAAGTCCAGAAACTTGTGTGGTTTATTTTGTTTCGTTCTTATACTTTGCTTATACTTAGAGCCCTTATACTTACACTTTGAGTGACCCACTGTTTGTTGGCCACTCAAAATAAATAAATAAATACTATTAACTTTTTCTGCCCCAAATGGTCTAAAATATGTCATTTAATTCTAAAAACAGCTATTTTTTTTGCTGTTTTCATAGTTCTTAAATTATATATATTTTTGTATAATGTAATCAATCATTTATTGATATTACCAGCTTTGCTGTATAAATATATTTCTAGTTACGTAGCTGCTGCTTTAATAAATGTAATATATAGGTGTCATGTTACACCTAGAAAAAAATATTGATTCTGGCTGATTGTACCAAAACATTTTTCTTCCCCAGCCTACGTCTGCAGCCAATGCAAAGTTGACGACACCAAGGTCAAGAACAGCCATAGCAACATGCTATCAAAGGAATCGAAAGAATAGATCTAGATTACTGGAACTAATAAAATTAAGAGTGAATCCAATGGCACGATTTCAATTTTTAGCACTAGTTAAGTACACTAATGACGTATCACAACCATCTCAAATTTTTTTAGATTATGCAGTGTGATCAAAAGTGTTTAGTAGTCAGTTTTTTGTAGGGACTACAAATGCACTGGAAAGGCAGCAGATAAGGGTTAATGATTGGCATTATGTCAAAGGCAAATCTGCAATACGAATAGCTTCAAGTAACCAAGAAATGTGGGACAATATTCACTAAAGGAAACTGAAAAGCGAATGAAAAACAGTTGACATTTAATATCTTTTGTGTCACTTTTCGATTGAGTCAACAGATTTCCCATGATGCTTTTCTGTTGAAACGCTATAGAAAAAAGTCAACAGGGAATATTGAATGTCAACAGCTTTTCAACAAAAAAGCATCACAGAATGTCTGTTGACTTTCAATTGAAAAGTGGGCCAATACTCAATAGAAAGTCAACAGACTTTTTTATGCATTTCTTTTGAAAAGCTATTGACATTTCATATTCAATGTCGACTTCTCAACAGCTTTTCAACAGAAAAGCATCACAGAAAGTCTGTTGACTTTCAATAGAAAAGTGGGCCAATTTTCAATAGGATGTCAACAGACTTTTTCTTACGCTTTTCTGTTGAAAAGCTGTTGACATTCAATAGCCTCTGCTGACTTTTTTCAACAGCTTTTCAACAGAAAAGCATCACGGGAAGTCTGTTGACTTTCATTAGAAAAGTGGGCCAATATTCAAAAGAAAGTAAAGAGAAAAGCTGTTGACATTCTATATCCTCTATTGACTTTTTTCAACAGCTTTTCAACAGAAAAGCGTAACAATTTTTTGTAAGTCCGCTGTCACTTTTTTAGTATACTCCAAAGTTTCTTCTCTAAACGCTCGAAAATTGTGTCAGTAGGAAATTTCAAAAGTACTCAGGTAAGGCTCAAAGCTGGTGTCCCACAAGGTTCGGTTTTGTCCCCTTTGTTGTTTAATCTCTATGTTAATGATATCTCACTAAGACATGATTCCTGCAAAATGTTTCAGTACGCAGATGACACTGTGTTAGTCACTAGTCACCTTGATTTTCACCACTCTGTACGGTTATTGCAGCATGACATAGAACGAGTAATGGACTGGTTTTCTGATAATTTATTCATGGTTAATGCCGTTAAAACAAAACTTGTCTGCTTCCGAAATCCTTTGAAGCGTACGACTCTTGATACATCGGTTGCTCTGCATAGGTCTAATTGTCGAGACTGTGAGTACCCCACTTTGAATTTCGTCAGTAGCGCGCAGTACTTAGGCGTATTTTTTGACTCTGACTTGTCTTGGTCAACACATTTGTCGCACGTCTGTGGCAAGCTTCGTACTGTTAGTTGTTTCCTTTTCAACAGCCGTATTTTTATGTCATTTGCTGTCCGACGATATATCGCTCATGCGCTGGCTTATAGTGTACTTAGATACGGTATAACGTTATTTGGTAATTGCGCAGAACTCTGGCAGAATAAAGTAGACCGCATTTTGAAAGGTTTATTGAAAAGTGTTGAATATCAGCTTGCTTTTCCTGTGGATACTGACATATTTGAAGTTGTACAAATGCCGAGTTTCCGCTCACTATTCTTAGAATGTGTCGTGCTTCGCCAAATCTGGTGTAATGATTTTAAACATCCACTTGTAGCACGTAGGGAGCTTCGAAGCTCAAATCGTTTCGAGACGCCTCATTGTTATACCAAATACGGTAAGCGAGAGCGTGCTTACTATGTACCTTTCATTTTTAATAAACTCCCCGATCTCTTCTTTCAAGCTACCACAAAACGGAAACTGAAAAAGCTGCTAACTAATATGTCAATCTAGGTCCGCTGCATGGGATTTTGCTACATCCCAGCGACGTGTGTTGGTGTGTAATACTGTATATCATGTTTTTTTTTTTTGTTTTTTTAATATGATGTGACTTCGTCATAATTGTTGGAATGTGTCTGTTACTGAACTTTCTTTTGTTTCGTTGTATTTCGCCGCTTGACTACCAGGTTCTGTCGTTCAAGCTTCATATTGGCTTCAACAGACCCGTTTTTGTATTTTGTTTCCACTTCAAATGCTGAATAAAGATTATTATTATTATTATTATTATTATTATTATTATTATTATTATTACTATTATTATTATTATTCTACCTCCCACTTTAAAAGGCCACTTTCTTAAACTTCACAGGACGTTTAAGAAAAGTGGCCTTTTAAAGTGGGAGGTAGAATTCAAGAGCTGCAGAAAGCAATGTAAGACGGTCCTAGATCGCGACCGCCAGGCTCATCGTTGCTCATTGGAATCAGATCTTTTCAATAATCCGAAGAAATTCTGGAGGTACATTAATTCACGCTCCGGGAGGCATATCGAGTCGAAGATTGTCCTGGATAATAACGAGAGCGACCTGAAGTCCGTGCCTGAGTTATTCGCTGAGCATTTTAGGTCAGTCTACAGGGATAGAACGCAGCGTTCTGCACCTGCGCTGCTTCACTTAGATGGGATTGGTGAGTTGTTAAGTTGGATTAATGTCGATGAGGAGTGCGTCCGGTCCTGTATTAAGGAAATGAGAGCAACATTATCAGTAGGGCAAGACGGCATTCCCTCGGCGATTCTCAAAACTCATCACGACATATTCACGCCGGTATTGTGCTCTATATTTAACAACTCGTTAAGGTTGGGAACCTTTCCTGAAACGTGGAAAGTCGCTGCTGTTGTTCCGGTCTTAAAGTCGGGGAAAAAGGTGATACTTGTAACTATAGACCTATTTCTCTTCTCTCTCCATTTTCTAAGCTCTTTGAAATGGTCGTCCATCAATTAGTGTCTTTCAAATTTCGAAACTTATCAATTCCAAATCAGCATGGTTTTATGAGCGGGAGATCAACTACTACTAATCTTGTTAGCTTTATGTCTGCCGCATCTCGTGTGATATGTAACAGAGGTCAGTTAGACGTTGTCTACTTTGACCAAGCTAAGGCTTTTGACGTAGTCAATCACATTATTCTTTTATCCAAACTTTCCTCCTATGGAGTATGTGGCTCAGTACACGACTGGTTAAGAAGCTATTTGTCAGAGAGAGAGGCGTATGTCCGGGTCAACAACATGAACTCTTCGTTATACAAGGCTCACTCTGGCGTTCCTCAGGGATCTGTTTTAGGACCCCTTCTGTTCACAATTTTCGTAAATGACGTCTCTTTTGCTGTCTTAAATCCTTCATTCCTGCAATATGCTGACTATATAAAAATATATCGAGAAATAGTTACTGAACATGATTGTGCTAAGCACCAGGAAGATGCATGTTCTTTCTACCGATGGTGCTCTGAAAACGACCTTTTCTTGAACCCGTCCAAAACCAAGGTGATGACGCTCTCTCGGAAAACTCACAATATCTCTTTTGCATATAATATTCAAGGAGAGACTTCGTCTAGAGTAAGTGTAATGAAAGATCTCGGAGTCATGGTTGATTCTGGGTTGCGTTTCTCTGATCATGTTGGTAGGGTGGTAAACTCGTCATTGCGAATGTTGGGCGTTGCCTCCCGCTTAACCAGGGAGTTTGAAAACCCGACTGCTTTTATCACGTTATACTGTTCGCTATCCAGGTCGCAGTTAGAATATGCTTCAGTTGTCTGGAATGGAATTGCTAAAAGTCACTCCTTGGTGATCAAACGTGTGCAAAAAAAGTTTGTTTCTATCTTTAAACATCCCTACATAAAGAAGGATGTTCACTGCTTAACATATGAGTCTGCGTTAACGCGTGTTGGTTTGCTTAGCTTGCACCGGCGTCGGAAGAACGCGGACTTACTATTTTTGTTTAAAACGCTGCATGGACTCGTCAATTCTCCGAGCCTGTTATCGGAACTGTGCCTTAGGGTCCCACGTGTGCCTACTCGTCTTCGGTCATCTTTTTATTTGTCTAGAACGTTTAGTCCGGTAAACCCAATTGTGAGAACGGCACAGCGTTTGAATCATTACTCTGAAAAACTTGATATTTTCCACCCTTGCTACAGGACGTTTGTCCTTTCTATTAAAAACTTGCCCGTGCAGGATGAGCATTGCTGAATGGCTCTGTTATGTCTGAATTTCGTCATCTCCATGCCGTTCTTTCTGGTGGTGCACTTGTTGTCCTACGGTCTTGTGTTCCGTTTCCACTGTTACTGCCTCGTTTTTATTTTATTCTACTAATTACTCGTGCACTACCTAGTATTGTGCTTAAAAATGTATCTTCTTTCCTGCGGAGATCTGTATATTGTTTTTTTTTTTTCTGCTCTGCTGCTGACCTCGGCAAGACGTGCGTCGAGCTGCTAAGGCGTGCTCCGCATCGGAACTTTTCGTCTGCCACCCGGCAACAAACGTCGCAGCCACATCGGAACCGCAGCGTCACGGGACCTCGTGAGAAAAACGGGCAAGAAACGCCCGCCTCTGGCTTTCGCCGTTTCGTCTTTTCTGCTCTGCTGCTGACCTCGGCAAGACGTGCGTCGAGCTGCTAACCCATACGAAAATGGTCTATGGACGTTTATGGAAAATCCTATGGTGAGCTATCACCTTCTATAGCCCTCTATGGTCAGCCATAAGAAACCATAAAACACGCTATAGACAACTATAGAAAAATCTATGTCTTCTAAGCTATAGAATCTTGACCATTCTGATTTCTATAGCTGGCTAAAGAATAATTTATGACTATGCAGCTATAGACTCGCGACTATTCAATTTCCTTTAGCGAGCTATAGAAATATGTATGTCCTTAATGCTATAGATTCGCGACTATTGAATGCGCTTTAGCCCGCTATAGAGAAGTGTATGTTCTTATATCTATAGACTCGCGACCATTGAATTTTCTTTAGCCGATTCTATAGTGTTTTATGTCACCAAAGCTATAGGCCTCCGACCTTTCGATGTGCTTTAGCCGGCTATAGAGCGGTGTATGTCCCTAAATCTATAGACTCGCGACCATTGAATTTTCTTTAGCCGTCTCTATAGTGTTTTATGTCACCAAAGCTATAGGCCTCCGACCTTTCAATGTGCTTTAGCCGCCTATAGAGCGGTGTATGTCCCTAAACCTATAGAATCGCGACCATTGAATTTTCTTTAGCCGACTCAATAGTGGTCTATCTCACCAAAGCCATAGCCTCCAACCTTTCAATGTGCTTTAGCCATTATAGAGGGATGTATGTCTCTCGAGCTATAGACTCGTGACCATCCAATTTTTGTTAGCCGGCTCAATGGTGTTTTATATTGCTTAGGCTATAGGCCCGCGACCTTTTCTCTTTTACTGCAGATGTAGGAAAGTGGAAGACAATCATTCATGCACTCGATCGGGGCGAGAATTTTCTTAAGCCAGGTTAACGGGCCGTACATCGCCGCGGCTATACGCCCGCGATCACAATAGCGTCCTTAGCTGCCTATAGGACTATTGCAGTTTTGCGGGCTGCTTTCCCTGCGCATTGCCTTATTTCGGCGTTGACGTCATGTCAATCTTCCGTTTTTTAGCTCTAATTATTTGTCTTTTCCAGTGTATTTTGTAAGTATATGTATTTCGTAGCGCGCCTTCTACTTTGTCCGTGTCCCTGCCATGTTTGTATTTCTTTCTGCCTGCTGTATTAAATATATTTAATGTTTTTCGTGTATATTTCGTCGTTCCCGACGCGGCGTCAACGAACATAAAGCCGCCGCTTACGCCACTACAGAGGTGAGCTCTACTCTTGTCACGACGGTCTATCGCTCTATAAAGTCGTCTATTGGACTCGAATAAAGTCTCGAGAGGGCTGTTTGGAATGCCGGTGCACATGTCATCAGTGTAGGTAGAGCAACGACGGTACAATCGCGACGCGACAGCCGACTGCGCCTCGATCTGGCCGGCCGCGCTCGCTCAGTGGAAATGTAAGCTTGGGACTCTCGAGCAGCGTTAGCTTACTGAAGATGCAAGACGCTACTTTGTCGTCGCAAATCCTTTGCCCTTCGAATGGCTGCGAAGCCGTTCCAGCTCCCGGCGTAGCCTACGCAGCGTCATCCCAACAAACGTTCGCACAGCATCGGAACCTTCCGTCTGCGAGCGCCGGCGGTTCGTCGTCGCGGGGATCATGTTCGCGGGAGTTCATGTTCGCGGGGGTGCATAAAATGCTCCCATTCAAGTCGCGACGATAAATCATCGGCGCTCGCAGATTGCCAATAGGCTCCAGAAAGATTGCGATGCTGCGCGGGTGGTCGCTGACAGGCGCTGCTGCCCAGGGTACGCCGAGCACTGGAACGTTTTCGCCGGCGTTCGCAGGGCAAAGATTCTCAACGACATAGCAGCGTCCTGCATCATCAGCAAGCTAACGCTGCTCGAGAGTCCGACGCTCACATTTTATCAGAGCGAACGCGGACAGCCAGATCGAGGCGCAGTCGTCTCTCGCTTCGCGATTGCTGCGTCGTCGCTCTGACTAAACGATTGACACAGTTCTCTCGAGACTTCATGAGCGTTAAATAGACGCGTCTATAGCGTGTCGTGAAAACAGAAAAGCTCACCCCAGCAGGGGCGTAAGCAGCGGTGCAATGTCCGTCGACGCCCGTGTCGAGAACGGCGAAATATACACAAAGACACAAGTTAACAGCCGAAAAAAAAATTAATATCGTTAGGCACGCGCTACCTTAGGTGCGTCCTATTATCTCTCTGTTTTGCGAATTCCACAAATCAGCAAGCGCTGTGGCTAATTTTTCTTCTTTTTCTTTAAATTATGAGACATTAAAGTCGTTGGAGCTTCTTGGAGCACACAGCCCCACCATGTGTCATCGTGGTGCGCAGAGATTGTAATTGATGACAGTGCTATAGACTGAACTCACGGATGAAGAACGTATTACGGCAAAATTTTTATTTTAAACCATGCAATCAGAAATGCCATCACGATGCAAAGATTCCCAAAATTGAAGTTCAAAAATGCAAACAGGACAGTGAAAAAAAAAAATATGTATATTTATTTATTTATTTGTGGACATCCTGCGCAAAAAAAAAAGCATTCGCCATTAATTCTTCATTTTAATGGTTACACGGCGTAAAATATGGTTTCTTGAAACCTGCCCCGTTTTGGGTCACTTCTGGGAACTGCAGCTTTGGAAGTCCAAAAGCTGGCCTTCATGGAGCTGTCCTGTTCACTCGGTAGTGACAGCAGAGTAGACGCTATGCGTGGTTGAGGCCAATGGAGTCTCCAGTATAGGGTCACGTGACAACAGTCTCGAAGCTGGTGATAACGCTGAACACTGCACCTGCCTTAAGCCCAAGGCCACACATAGCATCCACTGCACTATCAACCTTGGGTCGAACTGTCAACAGGATATAAGTGACACATTCTCTCGTTGTGTTCATTGTTGGTATGCCCCTGAAGATTAGTCTTTGTGGTCGCACCCCCGTTCTGGCCTTGAAGGAGCTCTGCTTTTCAACTCCTCTGTTTTCTCTCTCTCCCTAAGCTGAAAGCATTTTAGAAGGTGCGCACTCGGCGGACCAATAAACGATCGACATTTCATCGCTTAACTGCGCTCTCTGTGCGCGTGTAACGGAAGGAGCGTGATCACGTGGTTTGACGGATGACGCATTAGCCGTTGCCAATCCCGGAATGCCTGCTTGCGGACCTAGTTGTCGCGTGTGCG
>JABSTQ010004799.1:0-77820 GCA_013358835.2 Ixodes persulcatus | reverse complement strand
TCACTTTTGACGGTGTTGGCAGTGTTGCTTTGAGAGCGCTATGATTTCAGGCTTACACCGCGCCCATTACAAATACCATCGAACTTGTTGTTCACAAGGTTATGACGTCACGAAAGTAACCCAACGAGGGCGCCACCGAAACATCTCGCCGCTAATAGGGAGTATTCACTGGCGGCCATAACTGTGTGCGCGAATGCTGAGCGCATGCTGATGGCGAGCTTCCACAGTTCTTTTGCAACGTGCATTCCGCACCATCAAGAGTGCCGGTCTTAGCAGCCCTATTGATGTGTGCTATACTTCGTCTCACCTTAGCATGGACTATTGTTAGCCACGCGTGCTAAAAGCGCGAGATAGTTGCTTTGTATAGAGCTTCGGCGACTGCACGAGCGCTCGTGCAGCGAGCGTTCCAGTCAAGGCAGTTAAAGCTAGCCGCTCGCGCTTGCAGTCCACGATAAGGTGAGATGAAGTATAGTTCTGAGCATGCGCTCTAAACAACACCCACAAATATGGCGCCCAGTGAATGCTCCCTATAGGGAGTATTCACTGGCGGCCATATCCGTGTGCGCGGCTGCTGAGCGCGTGCTGACGGCGAGCTTCCGCAGTTCTTTTGCAACGTGCATTCCGCACCCTCAAGATTGCCGGTCTTAGCAGCCTATTAATGTGGGCTCGTTCAGAGCATGCGCTCTAGACATCACCCACAAATATGGCGCCCCACTGAACGCCATATTTGAGGGCGCTGTTTAGAGTGCAGGCTCAGAACGAGCGCACATGAATAGGCTACTGCGACCTACAATCGTAATGGTGTGGAATGCACGCTGCAAAAGAACTGCGTCAGCTCGCCGTCAACACGTGCTCAGCTGTCGTGAATACTCACACTCGCCCTTCCACACCTGTCACAAGAAAGTTGCCCAAAGACATCCAAGCCGAGGTTATGCACGTGGTCATGCGCACGCCATGAAGCAATATCGAGTTGGAATGTTCATGACTTTGCGGAGGCGTACTGGTCCTAGCCTAGCCCAGCCCAAGTACACCCGCAGGGACCGCCACTGATTCAGAAGCTTGATTGTCGCGGTAAATTTGCGAGGATAAAAGGGGACTATTTCTTTTAGTCTTGCCTTCGCAAAGCTTGGTGACGTAATTGTAGGATCGAAACCACCCGCCTGACGACAGTCGAGCGAGGCTCATGAATTGGACACAAAAACTACGTGAGCACTCGACTTCGGCTCGTAACAATCGATACCCTGGCGGACACTCGGGTATAGTGGCTCGTGTCCAACCCCTGCGGTGATGATAATAGCCGAACTCTAACAATGCCCGGAGCTCAGCGCGCGTTTTTTACTTTACCGACCCCAGCGCGTGGCTATGGTTAATGTTGGCGGCATAGGATAGGCACCAGGCCGCGTGGCCGCTTGTTCTGGCTCCGAGTTGAGGGGAGGAACGATGCTCATATTTCTCGAAATTTTTTGGTGACTGCCATTGCCTAGCAAAAAAAAAAAAAAAAAAAAAAAAAAAACTAACGCAAGTTTATTTGGTTATTAACATTAGGGAGTTATTCTAAGTAATATTTAGCGAAAGTGAAAAAAAATAGTTTCATGGCTCGTTTAAAGAGTAGCGATGCCGCTCCTGTAATTTTGACCTCGCTCGCATATAAGTAACGCGCGTCTTGTTTATCATGGTTTCCATAATTTTGTTGAGTCTGATTAATTTATCACGTTTGTTTCCATGTTTCCCATAATTTGTTTACCAGGTTTGCTTGTCATGTTTAGCATAACTCGTTTACCATGTTTGTTTACTACGTTTATTGTGATTTTGAAGATGTTCTCTGTCCCTCATTCATTGTTTGTCTATCCTTTTAGATTTGTTTTTGTGCTCTATGTCCCGGGTTAATGTCATCATGGGTAATGTCCAGCAGCTCGCCTGCACAATAAATGTATGTATGTTTCATTCGTATTTTTTAAACAGCGATATAAACATGACTGAAGGCCATGGCACGCATGCATTCAGCTTTGCTTGTCTGGCACGTGCCCATGCAAGCTTCGAGCAGCACCAGGCTCCCCGTCGCAGCTGCCGCTGGTATCGGTCGGTGCCTTCCTCCGACAACAACAGGGCACGGGAACTGCGCCCCGACATTGTTGACGTTCGGTCTCCAACGCCAGATGGATGAAGTCGTCGACCGCGTGCCAGTCCGTGATCCGTCGCCAAAGGAATCGATCCATCAGACTTTCCGCATCGACGCCGTACTTTCGCTCTCGTGCAGCGACGGTGGGGAATGCAGACCGCCGACGAGCAGGCATCCGCCCCGATGACCGACCAAGAATGGCCGCCGTCTGCTGCCGCGAGGACGACTACGAGTGTCAGGTTTTCATGTTTCTTTTCTTCTTTTTTTTTTTTTTTTTTTGGTACGCGCGAACAGAGTCGACAGGGACACTTCGACATGCGGAGCGCGAAGGAGATCGGAATATTTGTCGAGTCGTGCAACAGAACGCGAACAAAAGTGTGAGATTTTAGATACACTCTAAAGAAAAGCCCGTGCGCCTACTTTCCCGCACAACACTCGGAGAGCCAATCACCGCAACTGACGGAGACAGCTCAGCGAATGACGATGTTGAAGCATACGCTAGACCAAAAAACGCAGTCTGAGTTGTGACATTAAGCAATGCAAGCGTGACGTTTAGCATTGCTTAATGTCACAACTCAGACTGCGTTGTTTGGTCTAAACATATGTTTCGGCATCATCATTCGCTGCGATGTCTCCGTAAGCTGCGATGTCTCCGTAAGCTGCGATGATTGGCTCTCCGAGTGTTGTGCGGGAAAGCAGACGCACGGGCGTTTTTTAGAGTGTACTAGTGTGGTTTCACTTCAACAATTTCAATCACTGAGCATTTTCAAGATTAATAGCTTATTTTCAATTAATCGATCAATCGCAAAGGTTACGACGAGCGCGCGAGCTCCTCGCGTTTGATCGCGTCACGCACGCCGGCTAAGCGAACCATCGGGCAGCCATTTCCGAAGAGAGGAAATGGGTGCACACAACGTGCCCCGCGGCTTCAATCGGTGCTCGAGCATGAGCTCCCGTATACTTTTGACTGCAATGCCACAGACAAGTTGTTCTCGAGTATAATCAAAAATACCAGCTTGCGTTTTTTTTTTTTTAGTTATTGCTATTAAGCAGCGGTCTACGTCATACAAAAGACAGTGTGCAGACATGTTCGAAGCACACATATGTGTGAAGCAATACAGACGTCTGCTGCGGGCACTATGTCTTTTGTATGACGGCATGAGCAGCGTGACAGCGGATGTATAAGGTTTACCTCGGTATCTGCCTGCCCCTATGTCAACCGTTGCAGACAGTCTAAGTGGATCGTTCCGATGACGCCGATAACGATACCCGATACTCCACCGCCGCCTTTGCGCATGCATCGTATCGTTATCGGGTACCGTTATCGGGGGGCGTATCGGAAGTATCCGAACAATCTAGTAAAACTTTATACTAATGGAGAGGTCCGAAAACCGCCGACAATGACGAGTTTCGGATATACCACCGCTATCAGCGCGGAGTTGGGAGCAAACCTCAGGCTGGTTTGCTGGGGATTTCGGGTATCTTTCTTGGCGGTCAAAGTAGCCGCGAGAGAAATTGTTCCTGATCACGCGACCGGCTCTGTGGGTACAAGAAACAAGGTACTACCTGGCTTTCGAGGCAAATGGTTGCCGTAAGTGCGTCTAAAGCGAAAAAAAAAAGGGGGGGGGGGGGGAAGGCTTAAAGTGTAAGTAAAATTAACCGAATTCGTGCACTTTACATATCAAGCTATTTCCGAAAAAGGTCGTGTTAAGCGCGAAATGAAGAATACTACCGGCGAAGCTTACGTCTGCTGAGCGGAATCGAACAACATTTTCTCCCTACAAAACCGATCACATGATCCCAAAATTCCTTTTGAAAATATCTGAACCGCCGAGAGAAATACCCACATTATTCACAAGCAAGCTGGCCAAGGTGACTTTCACGGCATAAACATCGGGCTGTTGTCAAAAGTTGCGCGAAAAAATGTTTAGTTTAATCGATTTTGTGTTAGGCGAAAAAAAAAAAAAAAACGGGTTTGCGTTTTTCAGTGGTCCTTTAAAGAAAACACGAATCGTTTTTGTTCTGGTACTTCCAAGAAATTGCATTCATTTAGTTCAGTTAATAATAAATCATCGGCGCTTATAACATTTAAAACGCATATTAGCTTGTTCGCCTAGAAAACAATCTCAAACTCAAACCCGAACATGCGGTCACGAGATCTAGCGTCGTTTGGACGCCACCGACGTTCAGAAAGCTCACTCGCTCAAAATGTTTTTGTTTTTTTTTGTATTTTGATTTTGCTTTTAATACTTTAGATATGCAGGCGGTGAGGCACACTGTACGTCTTCGTACAAAAGGGCGTCTCTATATACGCGGAAGTCAATTGAGTGTTAGTTATGAGACCGAGTACTGAGGTGATGAGTAATATGTGCTAACCGTCCGCAGTGGACGCAGAAGTGTTTCTGTCTCTTTTGCATTCCGGCATTGTCAGAGTTCGACGATTTCCGTACCGTCAGCGATTGGACACGAACCTCCCAAACCAGTGATCGTACCCCCGAGCGCGAGTGAAGCACAACCGTACTACTCGCATCAAGTCTATACGAGACCTTCTTATCACAATTAACGTCACATTTACGTGACGCTAGTTAAAAATAAAAAGCGGAAGTTTTGGCGGGTGTGTAACTGCAAAAAATTCCGACCGCATGTTTCGGGAAAAGTTAGCTTGCGCAAGTGTCGTCTTCGGGCTATCCGGCGTTGCCAACTATACAATCCGAATGCCAGCTATTCCATTCTCGCAATTATGCATGCGCGGGAACTTACGTTCGTCCCGGTTATCGGGAAAATCCCTGCTGTCGTCTTTAGAGGGTACACAGTGCACCCCAAGCCATTCCTCGAATCGAAAGTGTCCAATTCCGGGCAACAGGCGCGCATACTCTATATTGTTTCCAGGGATTCCAGGGACAAAATATGTTTTCATTTACCTTTTGTCCCTGCCACACGACCAAATGGCAATTGAATACAGGCACAAATCTTTCCCGTGACTAAGCAATAGACCGTAGGCAAAAATAAAAGCGCCATGATCAATACACACCTTTCGAAAGTGTGCTCACTGTTGGATGCTGTGCAATTCCTGCACAATGGCGGACACAAAAGACACTGCCACGGTTGGAACCCTAGGAAATCTACCAATCACACTTCGTGTCTTGCTTGCGTAGTTTTCGAATCTCTCATTCTGTGGTGTCGCTTTCTCCGCCATTGTGCAGTGCTTCAGACATTGTAACAATAAGCACGTGACTCTCGAAAGGGGTCAATGACTGCGTTTACGTGGATGTGACCGTAGCGCATCTAATCAACATTTGGTTATTTTGATTGGTAGTAAAGGGGTGAGGAGGAGGCAGTAGGAAACAGAGTGCGTGTGATTGGTCCCGGCTCGATTAAAAATTAACATTTGTGAGCGTATGTTTGTACAGCTTGAACTCAATCTGCCTCAATGGGCGACTTGTCTCCCAGCTGTAGGTGAGCAATTTAGCCAGTGCAGTACAACCGCTAGCCTGGGGTCTTTAACGTGCACCACGCAGTAGTGATACACGTTCGCACGCCGGTACGATGCTCATCCAGATCAAAACGTGCAGGGGTGGGGTTTGAACTCCCAGCTTTATTAACACCACCTAGACAGAAGGCCTCCGGGCCTCCGCGTGGTCTTCTCTACCTATATGAAACGTCGTCAGAGTCGGACCGCGCTAACTCGGCTATTGGGCCCGAGCTCGACCTTCGACGCGCTGATTGGACACGAGCCCCAGCCGAACACTGACACAGCACTCGGGCCCATACTTACGTTTCGATTGATCTGACTGTGATGACGCGTGCGGAGGCCTTCTGTCTAGGTGGTGTTGGCTCGATTCAATGCGCTACGATCGCATTCATGTAAACCCAGCCTCTTATCAAATTTCCGCCGTATTGGAGGGTTCTCGCACCGATAGTTTCGCCCGAGAGATAATGGCTCCGGCAGAGTGGAAGTCGTAGATCTAAAATATGACCACATGCTGTAAGTCCAGTACGAACCCTTCATACAACGTCTTCGATAAAGACCGTTCACTGACCTGGATGGCCCAGTTCACTGCTTGATTGACGAGACTTGCGACCTCGTTGCTGACAATTCCTTTTTCCAGAGTTTCGATGGAATGATTCAAGTTTACATTTGCTGGGATTAAGGGTCATTTGCCAACAGTCGCACCATTCTTGGACTTGGTTAAGGTCATTCTGCAGGCATGTCTGGTCAGAGGTGTTAGTGATTGTGCGATAAATAACGCAGTCATCCGCAAACATACGAATGTGGCATGACAGATGCGATTCTTTAAGGAGCGATCGTTCAGGTTTGTGTAGACGGCATTAGAGCGCCATTTTGGGGGTAAAAATAAAATATCGTTTATTGATTGCCATGACTCTCCCCTACAACATCACCAGGCCCTACGAAGAGTATCTTCATTTGGTAGCTCTAGTAGGACACGTAGGGCATACACCTTAGCCGGTGCTCGTAGAAACTCGCCCAACCGGCCCGGAGGTAAAGCATCGGGCTGCAGACCACGTGCTGCGGACCATGAGGTTCTGGCTTTCATTCCTGCATGGGTAATGGTGGGGGATGTATATGGCCACGTGCATGATCGAGAATATATACGCTTCTCCGCTCTTCTAGAAGCGTAAACGATAAGGAGGCCAGAATGACCTTGCCTAGTCAGTCCGCCCTCGATCCTTTCCGAACTCTAGCTCGAATATTCGAGATGACGAGCATATTAGATAAAGAGCCAAGCGCCGTATTCCCGATTCATTCACTAATTCTCTCTCCCGATAGCCAGCTGTTACGCTGACGCACCGTCGCTAGCTGCTGCCGCCGCCGACGCTCGCTGCTGCTTTCTCGCAAAGTCCCTCGATACTTATTCTACAGGTAACGACAACCAACACAAATGGCAAAGCACATTCCGCTGGAACAAAATGGCGTCATTCAGTTCAGACCTCTGGTGTGCGCGGCCATTCGCTTCCTAAAACCTGCACCGTCACGCAGTCGGCGCTTCAAAGAATGTCGCTACTTGTAGGAACTTGAAGCTCTTATCTAGGGACTTTACTTTCTCGACGTCTCTTCTTCTCTATTTTTTTTTTAAATTTCTGGCACAAGATAGCCTACATTAAATATTTAGTTAATTTCATTTTCTCCTGCCTCTTCGTCAGTCATTCGTGACAATACCGCGTTGCCATAGATGGGTGCGTATATTTTTAGGTGAAGTTTGACGAGAACGACGAGACGGCGACTGAAGTGATGTGGCGGAGATAAAGACGACAGCCCGTGGTTATCTGCAGAATAATCTAAATTCTGTCATCCCCAGCTACGGTCCGTGACAGGCCAAGAGTTCAGGGGAAGCTCCTCCCACCTCTTTCCAACTTAGCAGAGCGAACGCCACAGAGAAGGCGACCTGCCTTCTGTGCGCTGCCATCTTTGTTCAATGGACTGTTGAACCTGTTCTGGGCATGCGAAGTAACTCTCTTCGGCAGAACACCAGACGCTGTGCATGCGTTCAGAGGACAGTGACTCGGCATTTTCCGCCCGGGTGACAAGCGCAGGAAAAGTGCATCGCACCAACGCAGGCCGGGGAAATAAAAACGTTCCTGCGAAAGATAAATAAAAGAAAGCACTGTATAAGCACAAAAGTGTCGTCATGCATCCAGCGCTGTATCCGGAGAAAAAAGAAAACATCAAGAGCGTCGAGGCAGTATTGCACTATCGGACTTTTCATCGCGAAGTTATTCGGAAGCGCTGTTTCTGTCCATCACGACTTCCCGTCGAGGTGACACTGCGATCAAAGTACAGAGACGCGATGCCTCATCGACATACGGCGAAGCGCGATGCGAGCCAGAAGATGGACCGAGTCAGTTTCAGAGGAAGATGCCAGCTGGAAAGGACCACGTGAATCCCACCGCCGCCGCCGTTGCGTCTGACTCACCACGGACCCACTTGGGCGGGGTGCCCCGGTAGCTGGAAGAGAACTCTTTTCGGAAAAGAAAAAAAGGGGGGCCGTCATGCCCCCCCCCCCCCCCCCCCCCCCGTGGGAATGCCCCCCTTCCCTCTTTCTCCTCCACTTACCTAAACGCTCTTTGATACATCCGCACACCTATTTGTTTTCTCTCGAGTCTCGGGGCAAAAGCTGGCAGGGCGATGCGAGCAGCGCGCTCGCAGAACCCCTTTTTCATCACTTGACCTCACTCCCTGCGCGTGGGCATGGACGGGGGAGCGTGATCACGTGGTGTAAAGGTCGACGTATGACTGGTCCAGCGAGCACGTAGCTTCCACTCAACTGCATGCCTAGTGGTGAACGAAATCGAGTCGAGCGCACGCAATGTTTCGTGCGGCGCGAAGTCTGTCCCCGCGACCGGTCCGGTGCTATACCCTCGCTGATGGTCACTACCCTTGCGTTCTGGAGCATCGGGATGACTCGTGCTCCTGGTATGCGCCCTTCGGCCTTTTGAGGGCGTCGTCTTGATTGATAATAATAATAGTAAAAAATAATTCGCCGTGGATGCTGTTCACAAGGGGAGAGGCTTCGAAGGTAACCCATTACGACATGACTCAGAGATGCAAACTCGCGTCCTCCCTCTCTCTCTAAAAAAAAAGTAAGGTTAAGAGAAAGTACACGGGTGAAGGTGGAGTCGGGCCTTTGACTGCAACGGCGCTCTCCTTAAATGTTTGCTTTGTCTGAGGGTGACACCTACAAATAGGGGAAAAAAAAGAATAACGTTCTGAATAGACTGGAGGTAGACATGGGAGATAAACGCATAGACACCATAAAACAAGTTAGGGAGGAGAGATGTTACATTTGTTATATTTGCCGCTGTCTGCACTCCCGTTCTAGGTGGTGGGAAGATTCGATGGGATTCCGATATCGCAGTACTTTGACCTCGATTTGTTAATACGACGACGTAGTCCATTATTATAGCCGAAATTGCACATACTAAACACTGTTCTTGCTGGCTGTCTGTACGAGGCTTTAAGCTGCGGTCAAACTGCTGACACATCATGCAAAAGACAATTTGCAGACACTGTCCGCCTTGTATGACGGTCCTCTCTTGTATTCCTTCTTGTGTTCGTCTTTTTGGCGCTTTTAACCATGCTTCAAACCCCGTGACCTTTATACGCCGTATGAGCAGTACGATTGCGGCTTTTGCGTCACCAACCGGCGACTAACACGCGTGTTCATCGGCAAGAAGTACCACAGTAAAGCGTGACCATATGTTGGCAACAAAACTCTAACTCTAGGAGGTCTGAAAAAAAAAAAAAAAAAAGACTGCTCTTTGGCACTGAACATGATGTTCGACCATGCTCGATGCCGTCGCGCAGACTCTTCTTTTATGTCTAAACATATTTTCAGCCCCGTCATTGGTCGAGCTCCCTCCGTTGGCTGCAGCGATTGGTTCTCCCAAGTGCATTGCGGGAGAGGAAACGCTCCAGATTTCTAAGAGTGTAGCTTCACGCGCATGCCGCATGTGCTTCAACGTAAGGGAGCATAGCACCGACCAGGACGCCGTGTCTTCAATGTATATTCTTCGCATGATGGCGGCACTCAGCGTTGGGCGCACGAACTTCCTTTGGAGGAACGTCCTTGCTGATCTCCCTATAGTCGGCACAACTGGGCTTGGAGGGGAACCGATGCAAGTGTCGCCTACTGTACCAGTGCCTTTTCGTTTCTTCCGAACCATGCATATATACGAGTCTATTCCGAGAGGTTTAAAGCGAGTCCGCGAATGCGCGCTGATCTTTGCGGAAAAGGTTCATTGCGTTCGTGGCCAATGAGTGCCGTCGTTAGACACGAACGCGAATCCAAATGTTCGTCGACGGATTGATTGTTGAGGAACGTATACGTCAGAGTGGCGCGGTGTTAGCGTCCAACACGTGAGCAGGGCTCGGCTGAACTACTTAGGCACTGAGGATGCATCGCGGTGGAAAGGCGTAGAGCTTGTCGAAGGAGGGCAGGTGAGAAACAGCCTGCCTTTATTTTCAACATTTTGTGCCCAAAGAAGGCTTTTGACTTTCTGCTCCCGTGCACTATTTTTTTTTCTCAACTTACAAACAATACGTTTTTAGTAAAATCTAAAACCAAAATACATTTCATGGCCGCTTTAAAATAATACTCAAAAATCTTAAAAAAAAAAAAAAAAACGTATCTGTCATGTCTTACATTGGCAGAGTCATAGTTGGAAAAAAGAAGTCAATAAGATGAGGTGGAGTAACAGGGGCCCGCGCGGCCCGGGGGGGTTCGCTTGTAGCCAGCAAACGGAACTTCTCTAACTGACTGTTGGCAAGACACCATACGAAACACGACCCTATATAACAGTTGACTGGCAGACCGGGCGGCATGCTTGTAGCTCATCTCATCGTATTGGTAAAGTGGATGTTATGAGCAAAGACCGATGCACGCCTTCCACGAACCTGTTGCTTCACTGGAAGACAACGCTGCAATTTCCTAGTATTATTTGTCAGGGGCGTCCAAGGGGACGTGGTTTCTGCCCAGAAGGACGCTTTAAAGAAGTGTTGTAAGTTTGCATGTGACGTTCCTGCTTCTCTGGAGAAAGTACAAATAACATTGATGACAAAGAAGACCTTCGTTGCTTTAAAGGCTCGTGTGTGTCGGTGTTGTGAGAAATTGAGTGCGTACTTTGTTCCGTAAATATTCATCCAACACGTAAGACGTCGCAACTGCGAATCCATGAGGAGATATCGGGTATATTGCATTGCAAGAAATCGGGAGGGGAGGAACCTTCAACGAGTGTTGCGTGTGTTTGTCTAAACGCGATTTGCGGATATGTACACAATCAAAATGCGCAATCTCGAGCTCGAAGCCCGGATGCTGGAGGTTAAGGTTACGACGACAAGCAAGACAAAAGTCACGGACATTCAGGTACCATCAGTACAAGGGAGATGCGAGTAAATGGGTACTATGACAACCAGTGTACTCTACATAACAAAGCAAGGCTCATTTCGTCAATGCCGCTTGCGGCAGTGGAGACGACAACAAGGCAAAGTGCTCTTGTAGCCCAACATGTGCCATGGTTTCCCGGAGGTACGCCATGAGCTGCCGTGTTTGCCAAAGCAAAGGTCGCCTCGCATCGATCTTGATGCGACGGTGACCTATAGTCGAGATCGCCTAGCCCGACACGCGCGTCGCGTGTAGCGGCACTCGCCGCGCATCGACTAGCAGGGCTCGAACTTGGCCTACTGGGCGCAGAGCTGAGGACAACGTCCTCGCAGCTCTAGCGTTCATCTTGATGAGTCTCTGAACACAAGCATCACCCATGTAAAAACAATGTACAGAGGGAACCTACGGGTGTCACGGCTATCTACTTGATCGGTTCCGCGCTCTACAGGTCACAAGGGCCCGGGTGTCCAGTAACCTAGTGGGTATGGGGAGCAACGTGCCTCCAGATCCAGGTGGCTTCCACGTGGAGAAGAACCGTCTCGAAGTCGACTGGCAGGAAGCGCCCCGAAGGCCGCCCTGAGAGAGCAAAGAGAAAGTGCCGCTTGTCGGTTTCCTTTTTTTTTTTTTTTTTCACTTCCTGTGGTAGGCGATGAAGCGGCGGACAATTATTCCGGGGGTTTCCTATACGACTTGTCCCTCGAAGAGAAAACTTTGCAGAGCGAAGTCCTCCTCTGGTATACACGTGTCTACGGGGAACCGTCGTGGGGTGTAGGGAAACGTCACCCACAAGCAACCGACCGGGTCAGGGCCAAGGTTAGGGCTCCGCCACAAACCTTAACCGACTGGTGAATCCCTGTGGCTCGGGGTCAGCGCTCTTCTCTGGCCTCCAGACGGGCCCGTAGACGGGAGAGGAGAGAGAGGGGGGCTCACAAAGTAAACACAAACGGGACCGGCACCGTACCGCTGGCGGCGGTTGTCGCGTGTCAGCCGAGACTTGCTGCTGGCGTCCCGACCCGGGATTCCAGACTGCGGTCGGCTGGCGTGGCGGCGGTCGCCGACAAAGCGCCCCCTGAAACAGCAGAAGCTGTTGTTGTTGACTCTGGTTCGAGGAAAGAAAAGGGGCGCGCGTTCTCGTCGAAGGCACTGGCGGCGCGCCAGCCCGCCCAGACCGGCTCTCCCTCCGAGAATCGCCTCTCGCGGCAAAACGTCCCGGGGCCGTCGGCCGCCGGCAGCCCTGACGTCAGCCCCCGGCGGAGGGGGACACGCGGCGGGCCCCGGACCCCCGGCCCGGAAGGAAGACGCGGCCCGGAGGCTGCGCCCCCCGCTCGATCCCAGGAAGCGGGGCTGGGGAGGGGGCTGGGGGGGAGGCTCGCACCTGCCGGTTGTTGTCCCGCGCGCATTCCCGGGCCGGGTTCAAGGCTCGCGGGGAGAGGGGGGGCACGGGAGCGAGGGGGCGGCCAATCGGGACCCGGGCCTCTCCCCCGAGGGGGCCCCGTGACTCAGCTGAGGGGAGAGGGCCCCCTCTTAAGGGGCCTCCGCCGCGTGCGCCGCCGCAAAACAAAGACATGCGCCGTCCCGCGTCGCCGGCCAGCGTCGCCGTCACCATGCTGCTGCTGTTGCCCCACCTGCTGCTGCTACTGTCGCTGGCCGCGCGGACCGCCGACGGGAACCCCGCCGACATGGCCATGGTGAGTGAGTGCGCGCACGGCCTTGGCTGCTCCGGGAAAACGGAAAAACGCCGGGGTCCGAAGGACGCCGCGAGCCGCGCAGTGGGTCTCGGTCGCCGCCGGTCAGCCGACTCCGGACTCTCTAAAGGCCGCCGACGCAATTTACAACTTTTTGTGGGTTGTCTCACGACTGGGTCATTGTCAAATCAATGGAGAAAGAGTCAGGTTGGGCTTTTCCTTCCCCAGTATTGATGTAAAGGATGAGTGGCGCGTACGCGCATTCGCCTACCCTTGGGCAAGTTTCGATCGCGAGCGGCTGTTCCGAGTAACGGCCGCTCAGAGCCAACCACGAGTACGCGCAACCGTGGTTTCACCAAAAAGCGGTTCCTCGGAAACTCCTCCCGTGTGTTTTCCGACTTCGGATGAAATTTGCGCGCAACGCGAGTGACCGCTCCCATGGATACACCAGGCGTGCCCGCCCTATATGAAGCAACGACAGTTTGATAGTTTCTTGCGAAGTTTTTGCTTCGTTCCAATGTCAGACCCGCTGTGTTTACGCGGCAGACGGGTGGTAATGCCGCGCATGTCAATGGGCCACCACTTGCCCTCCTGCAGCGCGCGTGGGGGGCAGTTCGTAGGCGTGCGATTGAGTCATTGAGTCGCCGAGGGGCCGACGTGGGGATCGGAAGCCGGTACCGGCTGATACGCTGACTCAACCTGCGTGAATCGACCACTGCTAGATAACACCTCAACGTACTCGACATGCTTCCAATATGCGGCTTCTCGAACGTAAAAAAACACACACACAAAGACAGGGATCATATTACGACATTTTATCGATATGTGGACAGCGGACTTGACATTATTCCAATACGTGTCTGATAGAACGTATAAAACGAGACTGAGATAATATTACGACATTATTTTCCCAATGTGCGGTCAGCATACTTGACATATCCAGTATGCGACCAGCGGACTTGACATTATTCCATTATGCGACGAGTGGACTTGACATTATTTTAATATGCGGCTGAAAAACATGATTTTTTTTTTTCAATATGCGGTTAAGGAATTTGACACTATTCCCATATGCGGCCAGCAGACTTGCAAAATTTTCAGTATATGGCGAGCGAACATGACATCATTTCAATATGCGGAATCTGGAACTTATAAAACAAATATCATATATATCGCGTCCTTCCCCATCTAGAAGACATGAAACTGACCCTTTCGAAGCAGCAATTCAGAACACGTAATTTGTCTATCTTGACGCGCGTCGTTGATGATGTCTATAAATCAACGGTTTAATTTGGTTCTTGTATTAGCGCATTGTATAATACGTCATCCCCCCCCCCCCCTTTTCTTTTCTCACCCCTACCCCGGCCTCCAACGATCTTGTCGTAATGTTGGCACCGAATTATCGGTCGCTTTATTAAGTCTTTTGCATCTTGTAGGCGTATACTTCCTCAGGGTGCCAACAAATCTGGAATAACTGCACGTCGGCTGCCACGATGACTTATTAACCATCGACATTTCTACGTTTATGCTCTGTCCTAGGCTCCTCGCCAGCATGGCGGCTTCTTTCCTCTTTGCTTCTTTTTTTTTTTTCTTTCTCTGACTTTTCTTTTGAGTCATTTACTACGCACGTGAATCTTCGTTTCCCTTTTCGAATGCACTCTTCCGTGTCCCTTAGACGTCTACCTTGCTTAGATTTCTTTTTTTTTCCTGTTTTTTTTTTTTTTTTTTTGCTTTGTGCATTATTGAATTTTCAAGTGAAGGTCGTCAACAGGAGTGGACATTGGTGCTGAATGAAGGCGTTTCGAGATGTGTTGACAAAGTGCAAGTATTGAATCGCGCCTTAAAATGTAACGATGATGGGATGTGTCGGTGTGAACAACACGTGAATGTGCCTTTTATGGTATACAGAATATTTGATAAAAAAACTTAATTGTGTTGCAGGTTCTTTGCTTTATGGCCCTGCGTGCATACAGAAAGTACGACGCGTCGCTCTGAGGCCAGAACTCCCCTGAATGTAATGCTAGCGTGTGGGCGCAATGTTCCAATAGTTTATAGCTTCACCAAAATAAAACAAAAAATTAAAAAAAAGCCAATTAGTCACCCGTGATCAAGGGGCCGAGTTGGCACCGAGGCGTCGGGACCTTCGTTTTGACAAAACTTGGTTAGAGTTCCTTTAATCAGTTTAATTTTTACCTAACCAGGCAAAAGTAAAATCTTCACTTTTTTTTTGTGAAACACGTTAGAGGTTCTTTTTAGGTAAAACATACCACGACCGCAATAAGGAAAGAAGGATTTAGTGAGCATCTTGGACACTCCCGCCAATATTTTCGATAAACCGTTAAGCCTCAGCCACACAAGCATACGAAGCAAACATGCTTGAAACATTCTTCAAGTGTGTCCGCAGAAAAAAAAAAAAAACTGTCATCATGTCCGCTGCGGACACCGTGGCTTTTGTATGACGTATGGAAAGCGAGACTGCGGCTTTGAACACCGTCAGAGAGGCGCCGGCTGGGTTCTATAACCCTCTAGCTTGGAACCAACTATGCCGTCACGTGGTCTCGAGAACACTGATCTTGTCTTTTTTTTTTTTTTTTTAGCACCAAGGGCTTCCGCGCAATAACCAGTTAATAATACTACTATCGGTTGTTTCGTTACGTATTTTTTTGTGTTTTATTTGTGTGTGTCTTATTACATTCTTCTTTTCTGGCTAATGGGCGCTCCTCATCAAGAAACATTGTCTAGGCTTCTTAGGGGTCTGCTCAGTTTTCTCAGCACCACCAACTTAATCTCGAGGCTTCGAAAAAAAAAAAAAAAAAAAAAAAAAACTCCTGTCACATATCGACTTAAAGTGAAAATCGTATCCATACACCCTGATACCGCATCACCGCCAACCATTTATTTTTCGGACAAAGTTAGGAACCAGGCCAGCTGCTTTCTTTCGCAAACATATTTGAAACCGGAAACGGCAGACGAAGAAAGAAGGAGCAAAAAACAAAAAACACGAATAACGGATCTCAATTTGGATTGAGACCCTTTATCTGGATTTGGATTAGACCCGCATTTTTCTGCCGGTTTGAGAAAGGCTATTTTGTACTGTCTATTATTCAATCAGAATCACCAAATTATAAACCACCCAGCTTCTGAATCCACCAATTTTGTTAAGCCATCCTCGTGTCAATGACTTGTTTCAAAACAAATGTAGAAAGTAAGAGTGTCTTTAAAAAGGGGAGAACAAATTGTTGCGGTTCCAAGTAATTTTATTACTTCCAAAAGTTCTCAGATTCCTTTCACGATTACTGCCTAATGAACGCAATCAAATTACTACATAATTACACCAAACACTTAATCGATTACAGGTACTTTGATTACTTGTAATGACTACCATACAAGTCTGCTTGCTGTCCTCACAAAACATCGTTCACAGGCAGTAATTGTCATTTGCTGCCGAGTGTGTGCCACTCAATTTGCGGCGTTCTCAGCCCAAAACGTTGCTATCTGTATCTGTGAAGCGAAACTTACGGTATTTGCTCGGATAGCCGCTTGGAGGCCACACACACATACACGAACTCGCTTCTCTTTGCCGCCTTCTTCGTGTATCCATATCCGACCTTATAATCATCCTCGACTGTACGGGACGCGTTGTGGGGTTTCCACTTTCCGGTGACCTCATGCCCGCCGCAGTCGTTACGTGGTTGGCTCTTTGGCTTCTTTATTTAAGGGTCTTCGACGAAAGTGTTTACCGAAGGAACGTTCTCTTTTTCTTTTGCGGGCACCGCCGCCGTTAGTCACAACGCACGTACTTACATACGTATCTGCCGATCGGAAGCTTGCGCGATATTAGGAGAGATAAGCGAGCTCCTGAAGGCTAACGAGGCAGGCGAAAGACGGCGCGCGCAAGCAAGTTGTTGCGAGGAGAGGAGAGGCTTGCTCTGCATTGGCCGTTGATATTGAAACTTTTTGCGTCCAGTCGCCGTTTGCGGTAAAGTGATTCTGGCGAAGTTCCTTAACGTCAAAACACGCAATTTGTAAGGAAAAAATGTTTGCGGCTAAAAATATAAATGGCTTCCGTTTAGCATAGAATCTACCCGTTGAGATATGGCTGCACTTTTTATTCTTCTTCTCTGTCACGCGCATGACTAAACAAAAGTAGAAATAGTTGAGAAGTACTCTGCGTAATAAGCACTATGAGGCAGATCGTGCAATACAAAGCAATATAATAAACAAGACGTAATTTTTACGACCATCCAAGCACAGATAATATGGAAAGTGAAACAATTCTCACGTGACTTCCGTAATGTTTGACGTAATTCCCTCTAAGCCAGTTATTTAGTATGACTTTGTTTTGCTGTTGTTGTTGTTGTTGTTGTTTTTAACATATGTGTGACTGTAGCAAACAGTTTATTCTACGGTGTCTTGGCGTTATATTCAATCATTTCGCTCAAAGAAACGAAGTATTTTTGGGAGGCCCTTTAAAGAGAATGAAAGCATGTTTTCATACGATCATTCTGACGTGCTGCTGTTAGGATGTTTAAAGGGTATAAGATAAGTTTTTTTTTTTCATAAATATAAGAACTTATTTTATCACTACCAACTTGGTTAATGTAGTGCAGCCGTTGGGCTGGAAGTTTTACAGTAGTACCGAACGGACGACAACGACTGGGCGTCTCTTTCAAATGCGGCAGTCTCCATGGCTCGCGCTCATGGCCTTCTGTTGTGCTTGAAACTTAAACCATGGTGAGCTGGTTTCATATTGACCCTGGTGAGAGTTGAACAAGGCTTTGTAGTATTGTGTGTGTCCGTCTCCTCATCTGCTTGCTTCAGGGTTACTATGATAGTAACCCAGCCTAGTTCTACATTTTGCGGTAGCTATAGACAAGAAGACAAAAAAAGTAGTACGCAAAGTCAGAGTATTAGAATGAAACATCGAAGCCTGCTGAACTGATCATACAATGACTCAAATCGAACAACTATCAGTACTCTTTGAGCCCAAGCGACTTCGAGGGCAGCATGTGCGCTATTGAAAGTAATCAACTAAAGCAAAAAAGAAACAGAGAAAAGGCGCTCTCCGTGTCGATCCATAGCCGTCGGTGACATTAACCTGGATATCGCTCCGGGACTCGGCAAGTGACACGGCTCCAACGACATTCTGCTTCCGTTTCGTCAAGGTCGCAACGTCGACGACGCGCGAGCTCCTCCGAAAAAACACACACACACACACACACACACACACCGACGGGCCGACCGCGTCCGTAAACAAAACCCTGCTCGAGTTGCAGCCAAACAGCTCCTTTTATTTTTGTCTTCTCTCGCGCGCCGGAATTCGCGCCTCGAAACCAACTAAGTGAGACGCATTTTCCGTCCGTTCGCCCCCGACTCTTCCCACACATCTCCGTCGAGAAAAAAAAAGAAAGCAAAGATTGAAGGAGCACCGCAGTAGGTAGCGACTGCAGCAGTACCCTTTCATAATGCATGGCAGGCAAGATGCATATTACGCGTCCACCCCTCGATTTATGGGCGTAAGCGGCCGTTCTTTTTGGGAAGGGCGCTCCCAGGTGAGGTCGTCAAAAGACCGAGCAGGGTGGGAGTTTCCCCTGTTTTCTCCAGTCAGTAAAAAAATAAAAAAAGAAGAAAAAGAAATAGTAAAATATTAGAGGTAAACTCGGGCGAATGGTTTCGCCTCTGAGGCGAGTCAAGCGTCCCGGGGTAGGGTTCAAGGCCACGTCATCCGCCGCAGTGCTCCTCTTCTTCAGCATCAAGGGTGCATACCCTGCTGTGCTCACTCAGCCCGCCTTCTCCTTTGTCGTTCGTCGGCAGGCAGGATTCTCGGTGGAACGACGGCGCGCTTTTATGCTTTTTTGTTTGTTTTTTTTCTTCGGCTTTTGCTCCTTTTGTCTAGGGCCGACGAAGGTCGTCTTTTCATCGGCCTTTTGCCGTTGCTACTGTCCTCTTGTTTGATTCTGGAGCTTTTGTTTGCTGGGCTTCCTCCATTTCCACTTTTGCCCACTCGTGCTTTAGCTTTTACCCTCATATATTGTTTGTTATTTTCACCTCGTCGCGCGGTAGGTTCGAAAAAGAAAAACTCTGCACGTAAACTTTGAACATTCAGAGGGTGGTGGATGACCACTGCACATTGGATCAACTCGTGCTGAACATTCCATACTTATTCGATATAAAAAGGCTCTCAATCGACTCTTTTGAAATTAATCTGACGTTTGACGGTGTGTACTGCAAGCACTGCAAACCAAAAAGAAAAGGGTATTGTGTTCACTTTCCCGCGGATCACGCGACAGCGTATATCACGGCGAGCAGTAAAAACATCTCAACGAGTCACGAAGCTTATAATACGGCTAGACCCCAAAAAAGTGGGATGTGCGCAACGCATGGACAGTGAGCATGACGTTTTACCTGTTCATTGTTCCTGTAATACTCACCTTTTTAAAACTATTCGTATTATCAGCTTTGCCATTGGCTTGTATCTTTCTATTGTTTGCCGTGATTGGTTGTCGTTGTGTTCTGCCAGAAAGTAAACTCACAGACTTGTGTCTCTTCGAGCTTTTATTGTATGTAATCCGGTTTGTCGTTCTTACCTGAGACCAATAGACCGGGTTGTCGGGTGCCGCCGACACCTCTAGTATCCTTGAGTTGCGGATAGTAGAGAGTTTTAAGGCCTGTTCACACATGTAGCGGAGCGCTACAAGCATAGCGCTGACCTCGCGCTAAGCGCGTGCTGACGGGAGCGTTCACCAGCATTGTATCGCACCGTCAAAAATGTTGCTCATGGCAGACGGTAAGTAGCTGACGGCACGTGTGAAGCGCCACATTAGCGCTTCGCTGCATGTGGGAACCGGCCTTTAGTCGATCGTTCCGATACCACCGATAACGACACCCGATACTCCGCTGGCGCCTTTGCGCACGCGTCATATCCTTGTCGGGTATCATTAGGGAGTTTCAGTAGATCGTTACGGTACCTCCGATAACGACACCCAATAACGATACGATGCATTTGCAAAGACGTCATCGAAGCATCGGGTATTGTTATCGGAGGTATAGCGCTACGAGCTCCTAAAACTCTTTATTAACGAAGGTATCGGGACGATCTACTAGAACTCTCGATTAAGCATGCGAGCACAATGGAGGCGCTTCAGCTGTCCCCGCTTTAAAGCTCTATCCCTCTCCCCAAGCACAGAGTTACCGACCGATACAATTCCCCAGGTTAGTTTCTCTGTCTTCCTGTTCTGTCCCTCCCTATAATTCAGTCCGGTGCCTTCGCGCATTTCTTTGTGTCAAAATGTTTTCATTTATTCCGTACCTACGAGGTGCGATCAAAACGTTTTGGGACTGATCTTGTAGCGTAAAAAGAGAGGGCAGCACAGCGCAGCAGTTGAAGGCAGGGGCCTTCATGCGTCATTATGCCAAAGGGGCGTCGTTCTGTGAACATTTGGAGCTGCGCCACACGAGTTAATTTGAACCACATGTACAAGCATAAGGGCGATCTCAGCATACACTGCAAACCAAAGCGAGAGCGAACATCAATTTTACGTCAAACACGGCAAATCTAAAACAGAGACCCCTGAAATGATTTAGAAGGCTTATGTCGAAAACCAGTGAGGTCTGCGAAGTGTTCTGAGCGGCAACCGCGCTTCAAGAATGGCAGAAACGTCACTGAAGTCAAAGAGAGGTCGGATAAGGTCGCCCTACCTCTCTTGGTCTTCCGGCGATGTTCTGCCGTTCCTGAAACGCGAGTGCCACTTAAAATACTTCGCAAAATGCACTGCTTTTTGACACAAGCCCGCTAAATAATTTTATAAATTTCTGTGTGTGTGTGTTTTTTTTTTATTTGCCAAGTTTGACGCAAAATTGGTGTTCGCTCTCGGTCTGATTTGTAGTCTATGATGAAATCGCCATTGTGCCCGTTCACGTGGTCACAAAAACTCGTGCAGCGCAGCTCCAAAATGTTCACAGGGCGACGCACTTGGTTATAAATAGACACGAAGGTCCTTTCCTTCGACTACCGCGCGCGCGTCACTGTGCTGCCTTCTCCTTTTACGCTACAAAATCAGACTCGGAAGTTTATGGTCACACCTCGTATACTTCGTTTCCTCGTATGTCCAAACCCAGCCGAAGGCTCAGACACCTACAATCGCGAATACAAACTAAAAGCGCCAGTCACAGGGCCCTCTCTGTACACGATTGGTTTAGGTAAGATGCAACTCTTACAAAAAGAAAAAAAAAAAGGTGACCAATTCCATGACGTTGCGCTTTTCGTCCAATCGGCTCGTAGCGTCAGCTACGCCCGGACATGAGGCGAAACGAAGGATACGAGAAATTGCTCGGTAATCGGTAGTAGCACGGTCGGTAGCAGTTTTAGAAGGTGGGATCGCGACCTCAAGCCGTTGTTTGTTTATTATACTTCAGGCAAAAGGAGGACAGTATGCACACGCTGTCTGAAGCATGTTTCGTCCTTGTGCGACGGTCTCGCACACTGGTCATACAAAAAATCTGTTTGCACACATTGCACGCTTCGAATCTGCTTGGGGCGTGTCTGCAAGCAGATGCTTCTGCTGTCATCGTGTCATGCACCGAACACCGCGTCTTTTGTGTGATGTATGACAAGCACTATTTCTTCAGCTGCATGTACGCAACATTTTTTTTAACTGGAAATACAATTATTTGTGTGCGTGTGTTCATTATTGGCAGTCGTAAATAATTCGCATCGAAACGCCCACGGTTTAAGAAAAGTACATTTATGTTGACAGTTGCACTTTTCCTCCAGAAAAAAAAAAAAAAGAAAGAAAGAAAAAGAGGGAGGCAGAGATTGATTACAAGTAGCATATAAACTAGGGTGCCTCAATGTCCTTCTGTTTAGGGTGATGCCACCCTTTGTAGTACCCGATGCCGACAGCACGCGCTCACGGGTAAAATACAAAGAAATCGACGAAAACAAAATGTCGCCATAGCACAGTCAGCGCCACAAACGCGTGCAGGAACACGCTCTTTCACGCGCTTCTGAACAAAAAAGGAAAATAAAAGTGTGGGAAAAAATGGCGGAATGACTCCACCCTAAGCAAAGCGCACATGAAGGCACCCTAATATAAACCATTGCAAGCATGGGGCGCGGCTGGTGCCCCATGCGTGCAAGCACGTGCAGCTTGCGCGTGAACATAGCTTTGGCGAGCTTGCAATGGACCTTTTCCGAGAAGCGGTCTGCGCACGCGCGAGCGCCCGATGCCAAGCGGCGGAAGTCGGCACTAAAAATCGAGGAAATTCGGAAGGAGGCTGTGGATCAGCGAGTAGAGCACGTAATTTCCGCATATATATAATTGTGTTACACAAAAAAAGAAAGTGGACGGAAAGAAAAACACGACGTTTGGGTCGTGTTTTTCTTTCCCCTCTTTAAAGTCGCTTTATGCACGCGCCGCAGCTCAGAGAGCGAAGAAACTGGTAGCGTAGCTCCCATTATCGATTGGTAGCGCAGGTAGGTCACTTCCTCGATTTTTAGTTCGTGCAGCCACCGCCTGGTGCCGTCGGTATGTGGAAAAGGTCCATTGCACGGGCTTGTCCGCACGAGTAGAGACATGGCGGCGGCCAGTCGCCCTGCTTGCAAAAGTCTATATATATATTTGTTTTCGATATGGCCTGTGCGTGTTTATTCCGCGTGCACGATTGCGTTTTCCCCGCGCTTGTGTTCCCTGCTTGCTCTTCACCCTGGCTTTCTGCCTCGCTTCTGACTTTCAGCACACACGGCGACACAAACTTGCGCGCAGCAATCGACCAGCAGCGCGGCGCCCATCAACATCATCCAGCAGGTCACGTGACAACTCCGTATACGTAGGAGCAAAGATGATTGTAAGACATTTTGTTTTCACCGTCTCTCCATTGATGAAGGGCGGTGGCGGTTGAAAGCTCGTGGTGTGTTTTTTTTTTTTTTTGGAGGTGGTGGCGGTGATGGCGGGGCCTATCGTTGGTCGTAGGAAGTGGTAATAAATAACCGAATCAATAATAGTATTTTTTTTGTACGTCGGAGAGGGGCATGCGGCACGAGAGAGTAAGCTAGAACCTTTGTTGAAAATAAGAAAAAAAGGTCAAGTGAGATGGGTTCGAGCTGTGGTGGTGGCTAAGGGTTTACTCTTCAACTTTATTCACCGACAAGGTGAAGGCGCCAGGGCGTCTCTTTTGAACGCCCGACCTCCAACACGCACACATTGCTTTCTCCCTTGCTTTGATCGTGCTTGCAAGCTAGAGGCTCTCGAGACGTCCAAGCGTCATCAAAGGTAAAAAGCTTGCTCTGGAGGCGAAATAACTGAGACTCCTCCCTTCCGTTCTCATCTTGTCAGTAACTAATTGAACAAACAAAAAAAAATCCTGTTGCCAACATAACAAAAGCAGGTTTGTGGCAATTCCAATCCCTTTCAGCAGAACCACCTGTTCAGAAGCACATTCCTTCGTTTACTTTTATAAAATGAATTTTTTTTTTTCGTGAACGGCGCAAACATGAGTTCAGGCGGTCACTGAATGCATTGCGTGCAATGTATTTCTATGCGCTTCCGTTATCTTGAGCGTGCAGAGAATGTTAATCTTATGGGCGCGAAACCAGCGAAGGAAAAGGTGCGCAATTGGCTTCTTAAACGACGTTCTTGCTTGCCAGGTTTGACGTCAATCTGAAAGGCACCTATGAAAAATTTACCCGTAACTTCCTGATAGCAATTTTCTATCTCTCCACAAACAGGGGAGAGAGAGGCATTCTGGAAACGTGCCACTTTTATAGACACTATCAATCCAAATAACCTTTCCACGATACTCGGTAATAAAAAAGAAGTTTATAAAAAGTAAAATAAAAAAAAATAAAATTAGTGAGATGAGAAACGTAAAATATTATAAATAAAGACTACGCTACGAATGTAAACGTCGGCCCAGAAAAGTACTGGAAGGCAAAATACCTGCTTCTTTCTTTGACACCACCAACAAGAGAAAGTGTCTCTCTTTCTCCAGGCGTCACTCGCTGTGTTCATGTGATCAATCGGTCGAGTTAGCTTGCTTTCGCTGGAGTTGTCTGCACCTTTACAAATAATGACAAGAGTGGCATTTTTGACAGTGGGAAACGAACGTTGTGGAAACTTGCTGTCAGCATTCGCTTCATAACAACACTCTTCGGTTCTTTTAACTTTGCCTTGATTCGCACGTGATGTTTAAGGTTTACCTTGACCGTCGTCGCTCAGCCTCGCTCACAGAACCTAACGTTACACACTGCTATGCTCGTTTCTGCGTCCTTAGCAAAGGGTAAGAGTTTGAACTCGTAACTATGGAGCTTACCCTGGTTTGTGCAACCTGGGGGGAATTTCTTGAGCAGACAGCTCGCGCTTGTCGCCCTCGTTGACGTGGTATAGGTCACAGACGGTCTACGCTAAGCCAATGTCAGTCTCGTATCGCACGGGGCAATCAAGGAGTCGTTACGCGTGGACGTTCACTGACGTCACGTTGGAGTGTAAAGAGCCCTTCCAAGGCACCCCCATGCAATAGTTGCACGTTATGTATACAGCGTGATGCTCCCTCCCTGGAGGGAGCATCACGTGCAACTCCACATGAGACTTAACAAAACACGCAGGTGGTCCAGCTGGAAGGAAAAAACTGGAAAATACACCTCCCGGAAGGCTTGGGGTATAGTATTGCTGCCAACGTTTTTGCAAAGACATTTAGCCCTGAAGAAAAGAAGCAGTCTCTTAGCTAAAAGTGTAGATCGTCCGATAGTCAAAATGTGTTAAGGCGTGCCCACTGTTGACAGACTAGCGCCCAAACAAAGCATTTTCCATCCACGGTGGCCAGACTACAAAAGTTAGTCTGGCCACCGGGATTGAAAAAATGCTTTGTTTAGGCGCCAGTCTGACAGCCACGTGCACGCCTCTGCCAGGCTTATTAACTATCGGACTACGTACACACGCCAGCAGCAAAATGGCTGCGCCGGCGAGATCAAACTATAGGAAGCGCTTTGCTCAGCATGTTTTCCACGGAGCTCAATGCTTACCCAACGCAAGGCCCGTCGACTGGATTGTTTATGTTATCTTCCTTGGTCAAGCAGGAGGCACAGGTCTGACACGAGTGCTACGTCATCATTCGGAGAGGTCTCGTGTTCAGTCGGTGCTTCACTGATTGAGCACGAGCCCCAGCCGAACGCTGCGTCAGAAACACAAATAGCTGATGTTGTTCTTCTCCCCATGGGGGTAGTTCTTAACTTAAAGGGGTTAGGAAACGATATCGGGTTGGAATGTTCAGGACTTTGCAGAGACGTATGGGTCCTAGTCTGACCCAAGTGTACTCGCACAAACCGGCACGAATTCAGAAGCTTCTTGGTCACGGTGAAATTGCGAGGATAAAATGGGACTATTTCTTTTAGTCTTGCCTTCGCAAAGCTTGATGACGTAATTCTGGGATCGAAACCATCCGCCTGACGACAACCGAGGTGGGCTCATGGATTGGACACAAAAACTGCGTGAGCACTCGACTTCGGCTAGTAACAATTGATGCCTCGGCGGACACTGGGGTAGTGGCTCGTGTCCAACCACTGCGGGGATAAGGATAGACGAACTCTAACAATGCCGGGAGCTCAGCACGTGTTTTCTACTTTGCCAACCCCAGCGCGTGGCTGTGATTAACGATGGCGGTATAGGATAAGCACCAGGCCACGTGACCACTTCTTCTGGCTCAAAACTAAGGGAATGAACGTTGCTCATATTTCTCGAGTCTTTTTGGGGGGACTGCCATTGCCTAGGAAGAAAAACTAAGGCAAGTTTATTCAGTTATTAACGTTAGGGAGGGATTCTGAGTAGTATTTAGCGAAAATAGAAGAATGGTTTCATGACCCCTTTAATCGCTAGAAGCGCGATGGTTGGATCTTCTCCCCAATACCGGTGCTCAAATTTACGGGGACGTAGAGCCCTGCAATGAGGCATGCACGCTGCCGAAGCCAAAGCACGCCATTCCCTAAGCGACCCTCGATCTTTCGCGCCCGTGAAGTCGGAACGTTGCCGCTGGCTTCTGTATGCGCCGTCGCTATCTCCAGGTCGATGTGTGTTCAGCTGCGAACGGCCGGCCTTGTCCTCCCGGGTTCCGGCTGTCGGACGCCTTCTTTTGTCCGTGTCAGCCGCGTGTCTCGATCGGCCTTGGCTGACCGTGGCCGAGAGGCTTCTGCCAGCGCCTGTCTTTGTCTAGGACATAAAGGACCCTCGATCAAGCTCTCTCTCGCTCTCTCTCTTGCGTAACTTTTCATCCTTTCGGCTTGCCGCTTCTCTTTGATCTCTCTTGAAACAATCGGGAATTTCGTCGTGCTTTGAACCTGCAAAACGCTCGGGTGAATGTGCATCTTGGGATTTCATACTTGACCTAAGCTTCGCCTTTTTATTCTTTGTATACGCCCCTCATTACACTGCAAATTTCCTTTTTGACCTGCGGTACTAACAAGTGGCACCGTCAACTGTCCGCTATCTTTGAAACTTGGAGTAACTACAGAAACGAAGCTCCTGCATAGCTACCACTTATTTTCTTTGAACTACAGATAATCATTACCATCTTCTTTGAAACTCCCTTGCTTCACTCTTCGCTCTACGCTTGTTATATATTTAGGTGTTTTTTTTCACTTTGTTAGTTTCCTTTTTCTGTACAAGTGGCAGACATGCGTGTTGACCAAGGTTGACCTCTTCTTTTTTTCCCTTCCGCTTGTGTAAACATTTATTTCGGGGCATACTTGAAACAGTTGGGAGTCTTATAATCGTCGCTAACTAAAAACCTCTACCTTCAATGTTACTTGGAACTTCTACGTTACCTTGAGACTTAAAACAACCTTGAGTGAACCCGTTTCTTTGTGCTCTAACTTGTTTTTTTATTAAAACTCCAAGACTGATAAATTTCATAACTATTCAAAAGAATCGATAATGTGAGGCTGCTGCTTGAGTTGCTTGTAGTCGTCTGCAGAATCTAAGTCGTTGCCTTCAAAGGAGGCCAGCAGTGGCATGCCATTCCTGTGCTTCAAATGACTTATCAAGATAGCTAGGGGGTTTTAGTAGATCGTTTCCCAGCTACCAGATCCGGAACGCTGCAGGCAACGCTATAACGAATATATAATGCAACTAAATGCAAAGGTGCAAATCATCGACGCAAAAAGCTTATGAAAAAAAAAACAAAAAAAAACCGTCTACCATGCTTGCCTATTGTCCGCTTTGATTTTAACAATGTGCTGCTTCAGTTACTTATTCTGGACAGCAAATATTTTTTGTTGTTTTTGTTGTTTTGTCACTGCCCTTGATCGCAAAAAAAAACAAAAAACTAGTGCACAGAGTTTCACGTTTTTTGTTTTAATAAGGGCAGTCTCTAATTGCTGCTAACAAAGATGTGAGTGAGTGAGTTGAGACTTGCCAGTAAGCAGGCGTGTTCAAGCAGGTACCCAGAAAACTTAATTAAGGAGGATGTACGAGCAACCTTGCTGTTTGGCTAAGAGACAAGACACGCCGTGTTATTGTTCGCTTCACTTTGAAACAATGCCCTCGAAGCATCATCATACAACTCGGAGCTGATTACAATGTACAAACTGATCGAAGCCTTTCGTGACCAACCAAAATCCAATCACCCTAATAACGTCCAGTTGGTAACTATAGTTTGTACAATGATATACCATAATGTGTCCGTCCCATAAGATTACTGCGCGGCTAGTAACACTCACTATGAAGATTAGAGGAACGGATCCTTCGCAATTCGCATTCATTTTGCTTTGACTTTTCTCCAGAAAGTTTGTTGGCCGCTTCGGTCAAGTGACCTCGGGGGCGCAGGGGAAGTTCCCATTAGACAACATCTGCATTCAACGGAGGCACGTGGCTAACGTTAGACGTTCGGAGAAAAACCACACTAAAAACGAACCGGTCAACCTCGCGAGAAAAACAAACAAAATAAAACGAGGCAGTCGAAAAGGACTCGTTTATTTTTCAGCGGCTTCTTGGCTCATCGAAGAGGGTTTCCCCCGGGCGCTCGTTTTCCATTCAGAGTGCAATCTTGGCAGTTGACGCGAGTAAGATTCTAGGTGCATTAAAATAAAAAAAAAATAATTAATAACAGCTGGCCGGTGTTTAGGGGAGGCATGCGAACGATCTCAGTAATCAGGGCCGCAGTAGTTGAGGCAGCTGGGCGCGGTACCACGCCTCTCAATTACTGAGAACAAGGGGGGCGGACTACATTGGGTCAGAGCCTCAGCTCCTTTGTTATGGGCGGATCAAGATAGAAGAATCGTATAGGCGGGTGCAAGGAACCCCGTGCAGGTGCACGCAGCTGGGAAACACGAAAAGGAGAGTGACGCCGCCTACGATGGTTTGCATGGTCACCGACAACCTAAAAAGCGCTGGATTCCCGCTTCGTGATTCATAGTAAGATTCTTGGGACTATCCAGGTTTCGCGTTTCTTAAAACGTCAATGACTATAGTTGACTTTTTCTGTTTTGTCTCGGGTGATTAGATTGTCGTTCATTGTTTCGGAATGCTGTTCTGCGAGTTATATAGTGAACAGCTCACGAGCATTTAAGGCCCTCGTGCAACTTTATGCGTGGTCACCGACAAGTCAAGAAACGCTGGGTGCCTACTGAGATACTTGGGACGTTTGTACAGAATGTTTGGGGGCAAAAAGAAAGCGTCGTCGTGGGTGTCATTGCGACTATATCGCAATTTTGTCAGCTTACCTCCTCGTAGTAATTATTTCTGCGTTATTTTTCTTTGTTTTGTACTAGCTGGGGGTTAGTAAACTCTACTTAACCAGGTAGAGTCACCATGAAGACCCGTAGCCACCTCTTCAATTGATTGCGCTGTAAGTTGGCGTGGGCTGAATACGCAACTTGGAAGGATGGTTTCGCAACTTCAAAACTACTCGAGCAAATCTTTCTCTTTTTTTTTTTCGTCACTTCCGTGCAAATGATTCCTCTTTTACTGTAAGAGTAACACTATGCTAGCACAACCATCGCTAAAAGGTCATTATGCGTCTTGCTGCTCCACGTTCTTTCGACGTCATCGATAATATAAGGTTCTTGAACTTCGCTTTGGTCACTGAACGGAATCGCTTAGTTTTAGCAACTCATAAGTCAAAAATGTTTTGCTCGTGTCAAACTCTTAATATTTTCTGTAGAGGGGAGATTCACGGACGCAAATACAATTCTCAGATGTACATCGACCGATGCCTAGGTCAACTTAGAGGTGGTCTGTTTTTTTTTTTTTTACGTTTATTTTTGATAGCAAGCTTGAAGCAAGTTAGAACAGAAATATAGCTTTTAGGACACAGGGCGCGTGTGTTAGAAACCTGCCTAGTTACCAATATCGTGCTTCTACGACTGAATAAAAGGGTGTTCAGCCTGCCCATGTATACCACTGTTTCGGATGGCGTTGATCAGTTATCTCATATGAACGTTCCCTAATAACCAAAAAGGACAGTTCTATATTTATCTCATTGAGTAGCAGATAAAATCGGCCACATCTGCGACAAGCGCCAAAAATATATTAGGTCTAAATGTATGAGAAACTGACAAACGTTTTCTCATCTCTCTCTTTTTTTTCTCTCTCTCTTTCTTCTGGTGGTTGCGTGATCTGTGGCATTCAAAGGATGCGAGAAAGAACGAAGTGACCATATCAACACGCACAAATGTAGAAATTATGAAAAAAAAATCGCCCTTCCAAAAAAAAAAAAAAAAACTGGTACGTTAAGCATGTCATTTTCTTTCGTTTATGTCGTTTAGCTGAGCTGTATGCTAGACGCGTTTTTACTTCTACGTGAAAACCTCCCGGTCGCGAAAACAAACACGTGCATTTAATTTTTCTTCGTTTATAGCCAGAACTAGTCAGAACCGTAAGTGCATTCCGCCGATATTTATATAGTCTGCACCCGTATGAATAGTAAAATAATAAAAAAAAAAAACGCCAGCAACGAATATATTTATTCGCTCGGATGTAGTCAAATTCTTGGAATGTCGGATGGTTGCAGACGGCCAAGTCCGAGCTACTTGAGCAGCATTTTGAAGGTCAGATTATAAGCCGAGATTTAGCGACGGTTCGCACTGCGGTATGACGTTCCCACCGCCTGAGTTAAGAAGTGGCAGTCTTATCTCAATAAATCGGCGTTTGTGGCATTTTCAGAACCTATACTCCCTCTAATTATACAAGGTGAAACATGAGCGCACCAAGAACTCCGGACATTCTCAACATCGGCGAACCCATTCCTCTTCAAATTCACGCTGAATCAGAAGGAGCTGTGCACCCAAAAAACGCAGTATTGCTGTTTGTTTGCATTTAAATAAAACTGTGTATTTTTATTGATGGGAAAATTCGCTTTCCTCTCGTTCGAGCTAAAGGTCCCTTGTCCACAAACTTCGGAGAGGGATCAATGCATGTCATGGCGACCGTGCAGAGCCCTACAGTAACTTTCAGCCTAAGAAACGGAGGGCGTACCACAAGGCCCAAACATCTCATTATCACCCCGCAGCCAATCAGGCTGCAGAACCGGCCGACGATAACGTTGAAGAACCAGAATAGGCCACGCCCTGCGTTTATTCAGCTGTCAGTGACCATATATAGGCTGTTGAATGACGAGATTTTCTGTGACGTGTAGAAATACTTTCCGGCATCCTCGGTACGTTGACCCTCGAAGCTGTACCTCGATTAATGGCGATTAGTAAATACTACTGTTGTGCGAATATCACAATATTCGAATGGTATTCGATATTCGCTTAGAGGTGGACAGCGATATTCGCATTAATAAGTGTTGATCGCGGCGGGTTAGCCCCGTTCAGTGCTCTTTTCACCAAGCAAAAGTGAAGTGCAGAAAAGTAATACTCGCGGAGCTCTCGGGCTCCGCGGGCATTGCTTTCCCGCAGTTCACCTGGTGTCAATGAGAAGCGCACTCAACGGGACTAAACCGCCGCGATTACGCAAGAGTACACGCTAAGAAAAGCCCGTGCGTCTATTTTCCCGTACAAAAACTCGGAGAGCCAATCACCACAACTTACGGAGGCATCTCAGCGAATGACGATGCCGAACATATGTTTCGACCAAAAAACGCAGTCTGAGTTGTGATATTAAGCAATGCAAGCGTGACGTTTTGCATTGCTTAATGTCACAACTCAGACTGCGTTTTTAGGTCTAAACACATGTTTCGGCATCGTCATTCGCTGAGCTGCCTCCGTAAGTTGCGGTGATTGGCTCTCCGAGTTTTGTACGGGAAAATAGACGCACGGGCTTTTTTTAGAGTGTGTAGTAGTTAGGCGGCGATCTCTTGAGAGCCCGCGTTCATCATTCGTGCTTGCTTTCTTCTTTTTGTTTGTCATATTTAAAACAGAAGTAAGAATATTTGCATAGAGCGGGCAGATTTATAAGTCCCCTCGATTAGGATCATGCGACAAATTTGTCATTTACATGCCACGGTTCATATACCCATGTTAAAACTAATTGAGCTCAGAAGTGTACAAGTGGAAGGTTGCAAACAACCTTCGCAAAGTTTAGCTGACGTTTCGTTCTATACTTCGTTTCAGCTTCGGTCCGAGCGCGGCCGATGTAATGAGCCGAAGGGCCAATCAAACAGCAAAGAGGCGCAACGTCATGGCGTGCTCTCTGCAGTTGATAGGACCAGCCGGTATTCGCCGTCTCTCTATGCGTGCTCCTCCGCCGGCTAGTCCTATCAAGCGCAGAGAGCACGCCATGACGTTGCGCTTTCCGCGCTGTTTGAGTGGCCCTTCGGTTCATACCATCGTCCGCGCTCGGACCGAAGGTGAAACGAAGTATAGCATTGTGCACGGTAGCGAAATACATTAAACAACTATTTGATATTCGATTCGGAAATATTCGACCAAAACCACTAGTCGCTTCGATTTCGCTTCGAACTCAAAATTCATGACGAAAATAATCCCTGGAGAAGGGGAACAAGAGGGACAAAGGACAAACACAAAACTCCAAACACAGCTAGGTGACTGGTGCGCGACCGAAAAAATCCGCCTGGTCCGGGTATCGAACCCGGGACCTCTCCATTACAGGTGGAGCACTCCACCTTTGGAGAGGTCCCGGGTTCGATACCACTCCTAGAGCACTCCACCTTTGGAGAGGTCCCGGGTTCGATACCCGGACCAGGCGGATTTTTTCGGTCGCGCACCAGTCACCTAGCTGTGTTTGGAGTTTTGTGTTTGTCCTTTGTCCCTCTTGTTCCCCTTCTCCAGGGATTATTTTCGTCATCATTCTTGTCCAGCTCGCTTGCACCTTTGCGTTTAATTGCATTATAATTATAACCTTAAATTGCAAGCTTCACCCTTGTTGGTGTTAGACTGGTGGCGGCTGATAAAACCCGTTTGCTCTACTGACGTCTAACCCCTGGTTAGCTCAGTTGGTAGAGCACTCCACATTTATGGAGAGGTCCCGGGTTCGATACCCGGACCAGGCGGATTTTTTCGGTCGCGCACCAGTCACCTAGCTGTGTTTGGAGTTTTGTGTTTGTCCTTTGTCCCTCTTGTTCCCCTTCTCCATGGATTATTTTCGTCATCATTCTTGTCCAGCTCGCTTGCACCTTTGCATTTAATTGCATTATAATTATAACCTTAAATTGCAAGCTTCACCCTTGTTGGTGTTAGACTGGTGGCGGCTGATAAAACCCGTTTGCTCTACTGACGTCTAACCCCTGGTTAGCTCAGTTGGTAGAGCACTCCACATTTATGGAGAGGTCCCGGGTTCGATACCCGGACCAGGCGGATTTTTTCGGTCGCGCACCAGTCACCTAGCTGTGTTTGGAGTTTTGTGTTTGTCCTTTGTCCCTCTTGTTCCCCTTCTCCAGGGATTATTTTCGTCATCATTCTTGTCCAGCTCGCTTGCACCTTTGCATTTAATTGCATTATAATTATAACCTTAAATTGCAAGCTTCACCCTTGTTGGTGTTAGACTGGTGGCGGCTGATAAAACCCGTTTTCTCTACTGACGTCTAACCCCTGGTTAGCTCAGTTGGTAGAGCACTCCACCTTATGGAGAGGTCCCGGGTTCGATACCCGGACCAGGCGGATTTTTTCGGTCGCGCACCAGTCACCTAGCTGTGTTTGGAGTTTTGTGTTTGTCCTTTGTCCCTCTTGTTCCCCTTCTCCAGGGATTATTTTCGTCATCATTCTTGTCCAGCTCGCTTGCACCTTTGCATTTAATTGCATTATAATCAAAATTCATCATGCGAACGTGCCTAGTAAAAACAAATCAAGTTGACCTCGCTGCCTCTTAGTTAGCAGTGTGCGCTGTCTCCGCGCAGTCATGTCCGTTGTAGATGTTCAACGAGCGTCGTGTGCTTTGTGGCGCAGGACTACCTGGAGAAGTTTGGGTACATCGCCCCTCCTCGGAACGGCACGGCGGCGTTGCGGTCCCAGCAGGCTCTTGTGGACGCCGTCAAGGACTTCCAGCGCTTCGCGGGACTCAGGGTCACCGGTGAGTGCGGCCGCTGCACCGCAAGGACGGCAGGAAGCCTCTGTCGGTCGCCACCGCCCCCGACTGCTGCAGAGGCGCCTAACTTGCGCTTTGTGGGTCCCGCCAAGGAGCGTCCGCTGCCATTAGGGTCCCTTGACAAGTTCGAAGTGACGAGACGCCTTTTTCGAACGTTCAATCTTTGGCCAGAGTCCCCACTACCTTCGATGGTGCCGGCGACCGTTGGCGGGCACCCTACATGGGATTACGCGCAGAGTGTTATACGGCAGAGGATGGGTCCATGATACGAACACGCTTGACTTGAATTGGCGTGTAGGTTTTGCAAGATTTTAACTGCACGTGCTTGCTTGTTTTGATGAGAAGAAACGTAGAAGCGGCCAGCACGTCTTGCATGCTTGCAGTCGTGTTGTACACAATGTCAAAAGAGAAACACTGTCGCTTTAGAAGAACTTTCAAGGACTCGTGAAATTATCGTGCAAGTAAAGCGCCGTGTGGAGCTGCGCTCGCGAGTCTGTGTTTTTCCCAGCGTTGGATAGAGACTAAGCATTAGTAGGAGACTCTTAGCTTTTCAGTGTGTATTTGTTTTATCGCAAACGTGGTGCCCTCGATAGTACTTCGACAATAGGTGAGTTACTGGTTACTTCCTTATGGGAACATTTACGCGCAAACATGCTCGGTCCACATTTACCAAAATGTCAGCGTGACTCACATTAGATTTTTTTTTTTTTTGTTCTCGCTTCCCTTCGCGTGGTCACACAGAAGGTTATCGCCTTCCTATACATGGCTTGCACTGACGTCACATCAGTCGCCATTGCGCCGTACCATGCTCCTGTGCCCGTACCTTCTGCAGCTTACGTTTCGCAATATCGAATTTGTCTTTCTCAACAAGGCTTCCCGAGAATAGGAAATTCGATTGTGCGAAATGCATGCTGCAAAAGGTGCAGGCACATATGCATGGAACGGCGCAATGGCGGCTGGTACGATGCCATATGACGTCACGTGCAAGGCATGTATATACATCAGGATGTTATTGTCAAGTGCACAAACCTTTTATGGGTTCGGTTAGCGCCAATCTCGGGGACCCCAAAACTCCGTGAAGAATCAGGAAGCTCAGTAATAATGGCTCAAATTAGGAGTCACTCACCGCTATTCTTTTCAATCACCAGGAATGTATTTTCTTTTTTATTGCATTGGAGATACCGTTTATAACCCTCTTTGTTTATATTTTGTACAGTAACTCCATTCACGCCGAGGCATAAACAGCAGGCGCATCAGGTTCCTTTTTAGTTCCCATCTTGACAGTGTCTAGATGACTCCGACGGGTGCTTTGAAAACGTCATGAGCCTTACACACTACAGAAGATGCTTTCGGAACCTTTTATACGAACGCTTTCAGTTCCCCAGTTCACTCAGTGCATCGTACTTCCTTTCTTCGGTTATGTGCGCGGCGTCGTTTATTTTTCTATTATCACGTTATATATATTTAAACAAAAATTAAAATGCGTAGATTCGCGACACAGCGCGTACCGTCACGGCGCGGTATCGGTTCAGCAGACGGTCGCCGTGTTGACCGGCGATCTTTGTCATGCGCTTGCGTCACGCGACGAAGCGGGAATGTGCACGGGGCGTGTAACTTCTCTTCTTCTCCGCGAGTCCCGTGTTTCGAAGAGAATCGGAGTGTATGCATGGCGGCAGGCAACAGCTGGCGCGGCGCCCACTTCCTCGTTTAGAGCGAAACGAAGGTTGCCTTCGTCGAGCTTTTCTTTTTTTTTTTTATCATTCCACGCGTGGATTAACGTCGGAACCCCCAATCTCAGTAGACGGATGGTGGTTGTCGTTCGTCTGTATCAGAGCTCTCAGTGTAGCGTGAAAGCCGGAGGCCATGGGCTGTATGCGGAGAGCAAGTCGTCTGCTTCTTTCACAGGGGTTTCGATGATGTCAGAACGCGGAGCTCTTATTGGCTGGTTGAAAAAAAAAAAAATAGTGCGTAGACCTCAATGCTAGATACATTGAGGTCTACGCACTATTTATTTTTTCAATCAGTTAATTAGAAATTGGCGTCGTTCTGACGTTACCGCAACTCTTGCGCAAAAAGCAGACGACTTGCTCCCCGCATAGGGAACGCTGAACCGAGCTCGCCAAAATACATCGTGGAGGAGTGTGTTGTGTAGTGGAACTTCCAAAACAGGGAGAACATCTTGCCAATCTTTTCTTCTCCCTCAATTGTGAAATATTATGCCATACTCCATTTTACATTAAATCCGACCGCAGCCGACGCTACAATTCGACAGAGCCAATCAGGTGCCTCCAAAAGTGCATCGTCACGGCCGCTTCTCGTCGTCTTAAGCGTTTTCTATTCACGGCTAAATCGATCACGCGCAGACAAAAAACAACAAAGCGCAAGAACAGGGGTCACTTACTGTGCGTGGCTGCTCTGGTTTAGCAGGAGTAGTACGAAGACGACGAGTGCGTGATGATGCACTTATTTTTTTGTCGGCACTGCTCGATTGATTTCGTCGGATCGTGTATATAGACCTTTGCATCGCTTACCACCCGGGCGAAAAATGCTGAGTCATTGAGCTGTAGACGCATGCGCAGCGTCTGATCTATCGCACGGCAGAGCAACAGCGCATGTTCAGAAGGCGTTGCACAGCCGAGCAGACAAAGATGGGCATCGCGCAGAAGGCTATTATTTTATTGTTTTATTAGAGCAGTCGTCACAAGCGGTTTAGCGTCTCTTTGTTTATGTGTGTTCTTCGATGTCCACCAACGACAACATATGCCTTCCGCGGTGGTGCATTGCAACAGGGACGAAAAAGAAACACACACACACACACACACACACACACACACGCGCGCGCGCGCGCGCACACACACACACACGCACGCACGCGCACGCACACACACACACACGCAAACACACACACACACATCGGGCACTAACATTATAAACACAAAAATTCCGAAGTAAAGAAAAAAGAAACAAAGCAAAAATACATATTCTATTACAGTTCTGACATTAGTAAGTTTTTTTTTTTTTTTTGCTTCTTTTTTAAGTAGCTTAAGGGGGCGAACATGTTAATAGAAGGTGGCAAAATACAGGAAAACGAGACTTCCATCCGGGTGACAGGTGAAAGCTGGGGGGTCCCACCACATAAAACGGTTCTATCGACCTCCACGAGAAAGAAGACAAACAAGAGCTTACGGTGGATAATAAACTCAAGCATCGCACTCACTTTGTATTTTAAAAGTTTAGAAGTTGCGAATAGCAATTTAGTCTGCCTTGGCATCTGGTGTAGAGGGATAGTTTGCCCAATGTTGTACGATTGCTAACTTTTTTTTATTTTATTTTTTAGGAGTAGTGATTGCATGGAAACGGCGCAAAGCGTCTGTGCGCAATCTTTGGATGTTTTCTTGCGCGCCCTTTGGTCTGCTCGCCGGCTGCGGGTTTTTCTACATAAAGAAGGAGTGACGGCTCCGAGAGGAACTGTAAAGTGATGTGACCAAATACAAATTAACTCTTTGGCCATCCGATAAAAAGAAGGTACAATGTCCTAAACGTTTGGCGACTGAGTACGGAGCTGAGCTGTCGCTGGCCTTCAATGGAAAACAAGTTCAAGTAACTCAAGTCCCTTCGAAAACATATACGTATGCCGCGGGTATTCCCAATTGGTGTAATCGTATTATTGCGCCACCCGAGGTATATATAACCTGATGAAGAGCGGTCCCCGCTCAGAACGACGTCTAATAAATACGTTTTAAAGTATTTACCTCCTTTTTGCGATATATATATATATATATATAATATATATATGTGTGTGTGTGTGGTGTGTGTGTGCGTGTGTGTGTGTGTGTGTGTGTGTGTGTGTGTGTGTGTGTGTGTGTGTGTGTGTGTGTGTGTGTGTGTGTGTGTGTGTGTGTGTGTGTGTGTGTGCGTGCGTGCATCCGTGCCTGCGCAGTGATTTCCCTATACACTTGATTCCTAGGGGGGTGTACACCCCCGCCTCTTGTTTTTCTGAAGGCACCCCCTTAATTCGCAACGACTCCTCTATTCTCAATGCCCCCCCTCCCCCCCCCCCCCCTCTAAAAATTTAGACACCCCCCTAATTCCAATTCCTGGGGAAACCACGTTTATTTTTTATTTGGCGTAATGATATCTTCATTAGGTTGCCCAACCGAACGCTGGCTATGAGGAAAATTTGTAAAACGTCTGAGGGGAAAGTTGTGAATGCAGCAGAGAACGCGAACCTTCAGTGGCAGCGCCCTCGAGTTTTCCGCCCCTCTCGATCACTCTCTCTCTCTCTCTCTCTCTTTCTTTAACAAAGCTGATCGCTGTGGGAGCAGCTTTGTTTATGTTACTCTTAAGTAAACATGAAATTAACTTTCCAAAGGTGTTGTAATTGAACTTACAAATACAAGCAAACCCCCAAAAACCTTAATTAAACAGCATCAACTCAATAAAAATAAATTATCGCGAACGTAGAAGTAGCGCCAAGATTGACGTGTTGTTCGCTAGACAAGTGGTCGCCCCGTCCCTAAGGAGAAGGCCACACCGGCTCACGTAGTGGACGCATTCGCTGGGAACCAGCGCTATGACATCCGATCGCCTATACGAGTGACGTCTTGGTTCGAGAGAGATGGCGGCTGTTACCGGGCGCCTCGGGTGTATATATTGTGAAGTGTGCAGATAAATTTTCGCTGACTAAGCGTGACTCTCTCTCCGACAACGTTTGCCGACTGAAAGAGCTACGAGCCTCACCTCATAACGTTGCGCTCGCTCTCATAGCGGATGCTCCACGAGGGACAGAAAAGTGAACGGAGGAAAGGCTGTGATTAGAAGTTAGAGAACAACACGAGCATCGAAAAATGTTTGTTTTTGTTTTTTTTCTTTTATACAGCGTGCTGAAATTGAACGAAAAAAGAAAACCTACTCTGTTTCATAATTTATTTCACAGTCCTCGTACAAGATAAAGGCACAAATTTTGTTTAATTTGGAAGGCAATAAAAGGTTCTACACGTGGTATTATTTTAAAAGCGACGCTAAACATAGTCGACTCAAAAAAAAAAAAAAATCCGCAATTTAGGTTACAGTTGTTCGTGGAGGCCTGTTTGGGGATTTTTACAAAGATTGGATCGACGAATAATAAATAGCAGTTTTAATGTCGTCTTACCTACTTGCGTATATATCTCACTAAAAATATAGACGCTGTATTTTGAATACTTTGAGATAAAGAGTGATTCAAAAACGCCACACACGACAATCATCAAAACCTCGTCGTTCTTTCCCCCTTTGAGATTTTTTGTTCTCAGAAACTAAACATGTTAGGAAATTAAAATAAAAGGATTGTTCTTCTTGGAACATGCTCCACAAAATATAAAGATTTGAAGCAAAATATAAAATACGACTGCCACTCGTTGCCTGAATCCAAATCAAACCGCCCATATATATATATATATATATATATATATATATATATATATATATATATATATATATATATATATATATATATATATATATATTGTGTGTGTGTGTGAGTGAGTGAGTGAGTGAAACATGCGTGCAGTGCTGGTAAAGGCATGAGTTGGAGTGCGCGGCATTCTTCGCAAGGTATGCATTTGACGCGCGGTTGCTCGCAAAATACGAATCATTCCGCAGAGCCACACACTCACGCAGCGTGCCTTTGTTGGCCCTGCACACAACTTGTGAGTTGGTGTTAGATCGCGCTTTCACGCTTGTCAAAAATAAAAAAAAAAAAAGAAAAGAAACCCGTTCCAATGATGCTCCAGTGGGATTTCCCGCGACCCGCACCCGCACTGGGGACATCAAATAGCGAATAACGGCAAAAGCCTGTTCGAGTCTACCGCCGTGACCTTCTCCACGAGTAAAGACAGCTATGGAGGATTCGTTGCACTGTATCTCGCAAAGCGTGTACACGCGGTAAAACAACGTTGCCAGGCACCCTTACGACGTACTGCGCTTGCGGTTTTTATCTCACTTTTTATTCTTTGCGCAAGTTCAAAGAAGTTAGGTTATTGTTATAAGAACAAAAAAACTCATCTGTAATTCTTTTGTCGTTTAATTGAAGAGGTTTTCCTCTGTCCAACTCTGCGCCGAGAAACTTAGGGAGAGAAAGAAACGAGAGTGCGCTCTGGTTGGAAGGATTAGTGGGTAGACCTGAAGCTAGCTGCCCTTGTCTCCACTGCACTCGTCGAACGAGTTAGAACGCCGGCGTCCGGCTGTCGCGTTCAAACGCGTTCTCAGTGCAGTGGAGACAAGGGCAGCTAGCTTCAGGTCTACCCACTAATCCTTCCAACCAGAGCTCGGCGTTCTGACGTCCCCTCTCATCTCCTTCTCTTCCTCAGTTTCTCGGCGCAGAGTCGCTAACAAAGTGAGAACGGCAGAGAGGTGTCTCGGTTGTCCAGCCTCAAGGCAACAAACAATTGTTGCCTTCCACCGTGCGCAGCCAAAGCACGGTGGAAGGCAACGATCAAGCACGTGCTGGACGCCGAGTATCCAAGAGAGACGTCCTACCGTTCTCAGCCTGTTAGTGAGTGTAGTGGACTGTGGATAATATGCTTTAGCATACGATCACGTGACTCATTGTGACCGCACTCCACCGGATGACTCCACGTCGAGGTCGGTTTTTGTGGGCTTACCACCAAACGCCCACTTGAAGAGGCGGAACAATTCTGCACGCCCCACTGACTTCCCGGAGAGAGAGACAGAGAGAGCCGCGTTGGCAGACCGCCATGTGTGTATACACAGTGAATAAGATTGTCTCGAAGCCTTGAGACGTTTGAGGCTCCTTCGCGGAACCCATTTGTTTCGGCGAGTGATCTCAGAATATCCCAATATGGCTCCTTGTGTTGCTACCGGTCTTGTACGCTCTAGTCCACTACGCAACTGCCCTTTATTTTTCATATCTATATATATATCTATATATATATATATATATATATATATATATATATATATATATATATATATATATATATATATATATATATCTGTGTGTGTGTGTGTGTGTGTGTGTGTGTGTGTGTGTGTGTGTGTGTGTGTGTGTGTGTGTGTGTGTGTTTATATTTGAGTTTATATTTTTAGTTCTTGTAGAAAATCTTATATTTTTTTAGGTAGAAAGACGTGTAAAATGTTATAGTACGTTAAAGAATCGACAGGTATAAGTGAGAATGGATATATTTAGAAAAAAAGATTGTACCGTACCAAGGGCGGAAAGGCCCCCCCCCCTTTTTTTTTTTGGGGGGGGGGGGGGGAATGCTGTTTGGCAATGTGAAAGAAAGGCCGAAGAGCAGCATATTGAGAGAAGGGAGAAGAATGAAAGGGAAAGTAAGAAAGACAGGGAGAGCCTGAATTTGGGAATCATGGTGGGATTGCACGCAATGAGTGTCGCTAAGTAGAATAATTTCCCACGGCGTCATTATAGGTCCGCAAGAGACAGCACAATTTAAACTCTGAAGGAGACTATAAGAAGGGGGGGGGGGGGGGGGGCTGTTCAAATAATTAAACACTCCAAATATTCGGCGGCAGCTGCACAGAAACGTATAACCGTATATAATCCCCCGATCGGTTTATAAATCAACGCTGCGAGTGCTCAGTGTCCACTTCCGTGCCGCCATATAGACCGTAAAGGCGTCTACAGTACAGTACCCCGGCTAAGTACCACGTGCATTTTGGGGAAGACTGGCAGGTGCGCGACCGCACTTTGAAGCCTCATTGCGCGCTAAGACCGAACATGACTCAAGAATGGGTGTAAGAACAACCTAACAACACAGTACGTCCCCTAAAGACAGTCTCGATCTCTAGAGGACTCAATGCCTAGTGCACGCACATGTGTGGCACGAGTCTCGAAACTCGTCAAGAGCCCCGCCTGACGTCTGTTTCGTCCGTTTTGCACGGTTGCAGGGCGCGTGGACAACGAGACGGCGACCATGATGCAGCTCCCTCGGTGCGGGGTCAAGGACAAGGTCGGCTACGGCCTGGAGGCTCGGCGCCGCCGCCGCCGCTACACGCTGCAGGGCTCCAAGTGGGCCAGCACCGAGCTCTCGTACCGCATCAGCAAGTACCCGCGCCGCTTCAAGGACCGCAACGCCGTCGACAAGGAGATCGCCAGGGCCTTCAAGGTAGCCGCCCCTCCCCTCCCTGCCTCGGCTGGCTTTGGCTTTCTTATCTGATGCGCTGCTGTCGCTTCAGACGTCAGGGAGGAGAGTCCGCGCGTCGGAACAGGTTTACTCCCGTTAGCGCTATAACTGCGTCTTTAGGCTCTCTGTAACTCCAGCGGCGATGCCAGGGGCTTCGGCCATTCACCTTCTTCCACGGGCAAGGGGAGAAATGTCGGGATCAGACAACACCTCCTATATAACAAGGCCATAGGCTATAGTCTTTACGTCACCAACCGAAGGCCACCGCAAAACACAAGGGTTGTGGTGTTGGGTCACAACACTCTCCCTCCGGCCCCTAGTGATTTAGACATACACCTACGTGCACAGCGTGTGGTTGCTTCTGCGATACTTTAATGGAGAGCGAGAAATCAACTGCTAATCACGCAGATTCCACCTGGGGTCAGCCTGTTTGAAGAAGACAGACAGTGCCTGCTTTACATGGATGCTACCGTAGCTCATTGAATCGATATTGGAAAACTATGAATGAGTTAAGGGGGAGATTGTGTGCACATGATTGTTCACCTTTTGATTCCATGACATGCGGTCGCATAACCGAGTAAACGCAGCCATGGTCATGATACGGCCTTATGTTTCGTGATGCGGCACGTGATAACCTCATTGTACGCCTTTATGTATTATGTCTATACATAACTACAGCATAATCTCTGTCTCGCAAATTTTCGCTGTCGTGGCTCGCTTGCTCGGTATAACGTTTTAGAGTACGTTTCTTGAGACTCGTATACATCCTTCTCCGCACGCGTATACTTACCACGACGGCGATTAATTGTCCCAGATGTGGGCCGACGTGTCCCCGCTGACGTTCACGCACAAGAAGACCGGTCCCGTGAACATCGACATCCAGTTTGTGCGCGGAGAGCACGGCGACGGAGACCCCTTCAACGGTCCAGGAGGAACCCTGGCGCACGCCTTCTTCCCGCGCTACGGCGGCGACGCTCACTTCGACGACGAAGAGAAATGGACCATCGGGGAGCACGGAGGTACGCGCAGCTCCTCTCTCGCCATCTATTGAAGATAGGGCCACATTTAGAGTCACTCAATAAGGGTATACGCCTAAAGACCCACCGACGACCAGTTGGCGCTTTTCCCTTTTCCCCCGCGTCCTCCTTTCTGTCCCTCCTACCCTGTCCACCTTTGCCTGTTTCCTCCTCCCCGATGACGAGGAGGATCTTCTGCCTTGCAGAATCTCGAGTCCGGTCGTCGGCCTTTAAGCCGCAGCCACACCGCTTATGCATCGTGCAAAAAACATGGTGTTCGGTACAGACACGATGGCCAAAGTATCTCCGAACATGTCTGCAGAAGGTCTTCCTATGATCAACGTGACGGGACCGTCCTACGAGAAAGAAACGCCTTCGGCAGCGCCTCCAGACTGTCTTATGTGCGACGTGTTAGCAGCCTGACCGCGGCGTTAGGCATCGGTACTATATGCCCAGATTTCCTTGTGGGCATCGCCATTTTGATGGTTATTACAGAGCGGGCGCAATCGGCGATCGTTAGATTCGAAAGTGCGATTTCCATAGTTTTAGATAACAGTGTCGGGAAGGTTAGACGATGTGTCGTTTTGCTCCCGGCATCGCGATCTGTTTTAACTCTTCCGGGGGACGGAAAGCAGTTCCCCCCCCCCCTGCGATTTCAGACGATGGTTTAGGTAACTGGCAACGATGACTTCAGGCGTTAAGATGGCTGAACTGTTACTCCGAAGCTTATTAGTGGCTCTAGACGCATTTATGTAATTATACACTACATTTCAGCAGTGGAGCCCTAAGCCCACACCAACGTACCACGCGCGTGATCCGTCTTTGACGGGTGACTCCACATTGGGGATTAAAAAAAAAAAAAACGAATAAATATTCAGTAAAAATGTATTCAGTTATAATGCGCTGAGCAAACGCACCCGGGCCGTGTCATTTTAAACTTTGCTCCTTCTGGGCTCCGCCATGCCCACACAAGCTGAATCACGTCTTCCTCGCTCGCGTTTAGACGAACACTCATAGGGTAACAAACTTCCGATTTGCGCGGGCGGGATGTGAAACTGGAGACTTCTTTCAGCGCCCACCTTTGCCTATATACCTCCCACTTCCCTGTCAAGTGAATACAGAACTTCAGTCTCAAGACCGGCTCACACATCTGCGTTTGAGCGTGACCGATGGCGACCACATATGACCGCTTATACGACGAGATGGTTGATATGGCAACCGCGAGGCCCGCGGACCGGTTCGTATTGTAACGCATTGAGTCACAACACTGTCAGCTGCACTCAGCCATAAATGCATGAGCCCGGGAGATTCTCGCTTTACTCCTCACCCCTGCCAGTTTCGATCTGGACGAGCATCACGCGGGTGTCACCACTGCGTGACTCCTGTTAAAGAAGCCAGGCTAGCGGTGGTACTTCCGCCGGTTAAACATCTTCTTTACCACGGAGACACCAGGCGTCCATTGGGACTGAGAAACCTCTCGCTATATAAACAAATGCACAAAACAATTAAATGTCTGAACCAGCCTTTAATCTTGGACGCGTAATATGAAATCCTAATCGCTCGGTGCCCACTCGCGCTGCGCAGGCGTGAACCTGTTCCAGGTGGCGGCCCACGAGTTCGGCCACTCTCTCGGCCTGTCCCACTCCGACGTTCGACGCTCCCTCATGGCTCCCTTCTACCGCGGCTACGAGCCGGGATTCACGCTGGACCGCGACGACATCGACGGCATCCAGTCGCTCTACGGTAAGATCACCGTGCGGCGGCGGCCGCAGCGGCCCGCGGCGCCCAAGCCCATGCAGCCGTCGCCCCGAAGGCGCTGGGTCGTGCTCCGGCGACGTCAGCCCTGGAACTTGAGGCCCGGGCGCCGAAGAGCCGCTCCTCCGTTCTAACCGCATGCCTCGCAATAAAAAAAGCTGACTGCAACCGCATGGCTCTGTCGCAACGCCTGCTTTGGATGGCCGTCTTCCGCATGATGCGCTCTTTGCTCCCACGACCGGCTTCGGGAGCCGCGCCGCCCCAAGGATGCCCGCCGGGCGGGCGTTACTCCCGGTGAGAGCACCCTGCTGCTTTACTAACCCCAATCAACTTTGTGGTCCGCAAAGGTTATAACTATGTGCATGTAACCGATTGGCTTAGTGACCGTGAGACGGAGTAATGGGTAAGAACGAGCAAGAGACGCGGACAGCACCTTCATTAGAGGCTTCGTCTGCATCCTCTCTTTTTTTTTTTTGCTTTTTTTACCCATTATTTCGTCTAAAGTTCACTACTCTTGTCTGTAGACCAGCTCGCCTGCATCCTCATCTTGTTGCAAGTATACCATCTAGAATACTCGTTTTATTACAGGGCGAAATCTACGAAGGAGCATGTTGTCTTTCTTTGCATGGAGAAGGTCTACAAATAACATTAAACGTGGTGACAAGTGTGCAAGCATGCTGCGAATTGGCATGCGCAGTAGTTAATTTTTGTGGGAGCGGAAACAAGCTCGCACGTGCATTGCTGGCTAACGCATAGTAACCAAACCAACCATATTTGCTTATGGACGCTTTTACTAGCGCGAATGCTGCTTTAATCAACCTTCAAATGTTTTTTTTTTTTTCGGCGTTTTCTGGCGTAGGTATGTTCTTGGAGTTCTTATAGAGAATAGTGCTATATAATGGGATTTAGGTACCTGGACGCATACTCCTCAAGAAAACGAAGCACATTTTGAACAGTTTGCACGTTCTATTGACGTACAAATGGTCACGTTGGGTTAGTTGTGACACTTCTGCAGAAGCCATCGCGCTATCACTTATGCCGCGAATACACTTTCTCAGTGTCTGACCACCAACCTGCCGTTTTTTACTGACCTGCCACTTCAAATATTCACTTTACATCTCAATGCGCTACTCATTCTAAAAGGTGCGAAGCCTTCACTTTGCACTCCAGTATTTCTGCAGCCGCTCACGTCTTTGCAAACCGCTGCCCAGCGAAAACCGTCTGGAAATTTCGACCACCGGCAGATGATCAGCATCGGAGCAGTATTAATTGTCTTTGTAATATCCTTAGGAGCGTTAATGCAGTTAGGGGTGACCTCCGCCTCGTGAAATAAAAGCGGTCACTATACGCCTTTGTATACCGGCACTGAAACTGTGCAAGAGAACCGGACCCTAGCCGCGATACGATAGACCTTGATTTGTTTCGGCGAACGGCGCGGTCTGCTTCCTCAAACTGTAGATTGCCGCGTGCAACACACGGCAACCGAAAGTTTGAGGAAAACTTTCGAGACATTAATTCGAGTCGATTACTCGCCGTCAGATTATCCGGCTCCGTGCGTCGATAATTTGAGTTAGGAATGTTTGGAGGTCACTGCAAGTGACGCGGCGCCAACTGACTGACTGTGTGTATTTCGATTATCTGAAAAATTCCCTAATCCTGACGAATATTTTCTTGCGAAGATGATCGATTCGCCGACGCCAAAATTGGTCGGTCGTGTTTCTAACACTCGGTGTGGCTTCTTACGCTTTCTTCTCGGGCTTCCCGATTGGTTCTTCTGCATTCTCATCGTCTAATGCAGCAATCTCATTGGCTGCGGGACGATGACGAAATGCTCGGGAGTCGCCCCGCCCTGCACGTCTTAAGTTGTCGGTGATTATAGTCAGTTTACCCGAATAGACCTACTGTTTATTGGTCTTCTCTACGAGCAGCTATGGTCTCCTATAAACCATACCCCCCATAGAAAAGTATTGAGGAGCTTTCAACGTGAACAACGCCGACAGTGAAGTTTCTTTCACAGTTATGTCAATCCAAAACCATTTTGGCCCTTTCCCCCAGCAAGAGGGTAAAACCTTTCCCCCAGCAAAAGGGCAAAATTTGTAGGAGGTCCCTTCTAATAAATCACTCAGCCTCTGGCGGAAGAAAAGGGCGACATTACTAGAGAGTTACCTCATTACCTCCGATTACCTCCGATTACGATAACCGATACCTCGCCGCTGTCTTTTCACCTGCATCGTATACAGTTTTCGGTGGTATCGGAGATATCGGAACGCTCTGCTAAGCTCCCTATTCAGATGTGATCGGAGGGGGGGGGGGGGGGGGGGGTGTACTGTTGAAAAAAAAAAAAGCTAAACTGGGAGAGAGCGATTTTCATAATGTTTACACATATCCGTGTGGCTTGAACCGATATTCAATCATGCACTCCCAGGTCTGATGGTAGTTTCGACCGATAAAAAACTATTTTTTTTTTTTGTTTTTTTGTTTAGAAGAAAGTAGGATAGCCGGGATATGGTGGGGGTCCTCGTAATCATAGAATTTGTTTGTTCTTCTCTAGAACTGCGTTTAAATGATAAAACAAAGCCCAAGTCGCTCGTTTTCTTTTTCTCGTTGTTGCGTCGCTAACTTAAAGAAAGCTCTCAGACCGCGTGTATTAAGTGCGTCTCTATTCGTTTAATTTATAAATTGTTTCCTCTCTGTGGCGTTTTTCACGGGTGGTCTAAGAACGAGGAAGTTCTCGACAGCTTACATATCTAAGACGTTTTCTAAGATGTTTTTGGGATACGCGCGGAGGTCATTCCAGTCGGTTGACCACAGGTTTCGCAAGGATTTCTGTGGCATTTTTTTTTTCCGGGGTCACGCTATTGACATTTCCGCGGCGGTAATGAAATCCAAGAGGGTCTTAATCGCTCTTGGCAACTGCACCCGCACGACATTACCGACGCTGATCGCAATTAGTTACGTCTGAAACGCATTTCACGCATTAAATTTTATATCTAATTTTTTTTTTTTTACTTTTTTGACCGGAATTTTGCAAGCATCGTTTGTGTCAAATGGATAACGCTTCTTCAAGGACGCGAAAGTGCTGTATCACTGTGATGCGTAGCGCGTGATTTACTCTTAAACAAATGGGTCGTTAATTTACGAAGCTGCGATACGTAACGCGACTAGACGTTCATTGCAGACACCAGCATCGGTCATAATCGGTTTCAAATATTTCCAGAATTAGAATAACATTACAAATTAAGTAAAAAAGATTTCTTCTGTCATATCAAATATGAATTGATGTTTATTTATGTTTTTTTCTTTTCTTTTTAACAATAAGCGGTATTGCTTTTGGGAGAATTGTGCTTTCAAAGCCAAGGGCACATCATGATAAGTGGCAACAATCCAATTTTTCTTTTTTTTATCGTTGTTGTATATTACAAAAAAATAAAATTCCATTCCATTATCTAGTCTGTTTAAGCCCTCGTGTATTTTTGTTCTAGGAGCCGTGCACAGGACGACCAAGACGCCCAGCCGAGGCAGCCGCAGGCCCGCCCAGCCCGGTCCGGACCTCTGCCAGGACGCGTCCATCGACGCCGCCACCAGGACCGAGGACGGCAGTTCCTACGTCTTCAAAGGTGCGTCCAACAACTCCTCCGTTTCTCCAGAGTTAGTGGACCTCTTTCACCAGGGTCCTGCCTCAACGTACGTCTCTTCAGCTATACGCCATCCCAGAAAAGAGGCTTCTGGCCGTTGCAATTTTTAAAAAGTGCGTTTTTTTTAGAAGTGTTTTAAACAAAATTTTAAGTAGACACAAACACCTACCGAAAGGGTCAGACATCACAGTTCTAAAAACACGGTCCACTATCGATTAGCCCTCCGAAAAGTTCTATGAGTCACTGAATTTCACTGGATGGTCACCGCTTGCCTGAATTGGTGTGAAACGTGCTAAATATCGTTTCTTTACTAAAAAAAATAAAAAAAGTTTATTTTGTCTTAGAGGATTATAATCAACGAAAAGTGTGCATACCCACTACCTATCAAGTGGTCACCGCCGTGTTTCTTGCGTGCCCCTGTATCTCCCGTATCCTCTTTGATCGCTGATATCGGCTGCTGCGTCGATTCTATGAGCGCGGAGTTGTGCACGTACCGCAGCCGACGCTAACGACACAATGGAGCCAATGCAGGCAGCTCCAAAAGCCGATCGTCATGGCGCCTATCGCTCTCGCGCGTTTGCTATCGTCGGCTAGACCAATCGCGTACACGAACAAGCGCAGGATCGTACCGAATGCACTCTGCGTGATTGGTCTAGACGGCGGTAGCAGACGCACAAAGATGACGGGCGCCATGACGGTACACTTTTGGTACTGTTTGATTGGCTCTGTCGGAAAGTAACGTTGACTACGATAGGACTTAATGTGAAATTGAGCGTAGACGATCATCGTAGAATTCGCGCCGAGAATAGAACATGACAAATACAGTAGCCCAGATGAACATTTGGTCAGTTAACGCGGCACCCCTTGACTCCGGCGAGTGCGGTCAATGGAATTCGCTATGAGATTATGCTTTGATGAACACTCGCCCCATCAAAGGCGTTTTTCTTTCATCCAACAAGAGGGCCAAGCTTATTGGCGAGATTTATATTAAGTATAATCGTTGAGTTCTTCGCATCTCTGTATGAACATTTTTGGCTGTCGTTTCGTATCTGTCAACGGAAGAGCAGATTCCAACATGTGAACAATTATTATGAGCCGAGATTCACCAATTCGATGGTGCGTGACGACAACTATACTTCGTTTCACCTTATGTTGTACCGCAGCGAAGGCTAGAAGCGCGAGCTCATAGCGTTGGCAGCTGCCCTTGGTGCACGAGAGCTTGTGCCGCCGAGATGTGCCCAAGAGCAAGGAGCTCGCGGTTGTAGCTTTTCCTGCGGTACAACACAAGGTGAAACAGAGTATAATAAAACGCGGTTGTGAAACTTCTGGTTCACTGAGACTTAAAATGGCCCGATTTTGTTCATTTCTGCTGAAATAAGAATGTCGACGGGTCACCCGGACAACCTTGCGCCGTACATCACCCTCCGAGAGTCAATGCAAAGAACAGCTGTGTGAGGCAGTTGCAAAATGAAAAGACGTGCCCTTGTTTTTATTTTGATTGATCGATTACAAGTGAATGGCCGATTCATCCATTAGTAGTTGTTTGCTGCGGGCATACGTGGCACGGTGTTCGTGGCGGCACGTCGCTGCTGTCATGTCAGCCGCTATGATATTTTGTGAAATTCCCATGCAACGCGAAGCAGGCTGCGGGTCAAGTCACACGGGCTGCATCTCCTGGCGTCTGAAGCAGTCTTTTTTTTTTTTTTTTTTCAAAGCAAACTTCAACGACAAATGGTACTTTGCACATGACTTCGCCATCCAATCATTTTAGCCATTCACTTCGAATATGCTTCGCAGAAAAAAGGCGAGTGTATGCAACGTGTACGCAACATGTCTCCCTAGACTCCCTGCATAGTTTTTGGTGCCTGGTAAGTTTCACAAATGTTGAAAACTTGCATGTCTCGACAAGTTGTTTTTTTTTTTTTTTTGTTCAGTTTTGCATGTAAATACGTTGTGGTCCTTTTTTTGTGTGTGATGTTACTTGTTCTGAGCATGCGTGTTTCTGCTTCATTACAGGCGACTATTACTGGAAGATTGAGACAGACGGTATTGGTGACGGTTATCCGCGAAAGATCTCCGACGACTGGAGCGGTCTGCCCGGCAATCTGGATGCCGCTCTCACCTGGTCCGACGGAAAAACTTTCTTCTTCAAGGTGCGTTCTTTTCACTATTCACTTTTTACTTTCACAAGTGCTCTTATATTACGTCTCACATTACCATGAACTGCAGCGAAGGCTCCAGGCCTGCGATTTTGTCTTCAAAATCTGTGCTGACTGCGCAAAAGATCGCGGAGTGGGAGAACCTTCTAAGTAATTGAGCTCGCGCCCGTGGTCTTCGATAGGATCTCCGTTTGTAGCGAAGTATAGTAGAAGCCCCGTATCCCCACATGCCATCCTTGCGTGCACATTTACAGGGAAGCTGGATATGCGAATTTTACTTCAGTTAATTTCTAGGTGGGAACAGGATTCAAATAACGAGTCCTGCACGCACCCATGACCGCAATAGTAATGTCTGCGGAGGTTGTTTCTTCGAATAACTGTAGAAACTCCATAACTCGCGTATGAAACTGTTTCATAATACAAAAAGTAAGGTGCCTCGCCAGATAGGCCTGGCTCTTCCCCATTCCCGCGTCACATCCACCACATTCATTCGTCTGTGAGGTGCCCGCTCCTAAGTTCGAACGGTGTCTACAACCATGACCCATCTTCACAGGGCAACAACTACTGGAGGTTCCGCAACAAGGAGAAGAGTTCCGGCTACCCGCAGCGCATCAACGTGGGCTTCCAGGGCATTCCGGCCAGTGTGGACGCTGCGCTCGTCTGGAGCGGCAACGGCAAGACGTACTTCTTCAAGGGCGACCAGTACTGGCGCTACGACAGTCGCAGTGAGGTGCCCGTCAGCGACCGCTACCCGCAGCCCATCAGCAACTGGAACGGAATCCCGGGACACCTGGACGCCGCCTTCCAGTGGCAGAACGGATACTCGTATTTCTTCAAGGGCGGCAACTACTACAGGTTCAACGACAAGGACTTCGGGGTAAGAAGAATCCACTTACCTCCTCGGGGTGCATGCTGAGCGTTCGCTGGATAACCTCAGAGTCAGGAATACAGAGCCGCGGTTCGAAACGCGCGTAATTTTAGTCAGCTAAGGGCTCCAGTTTCTGGAAGAACCATGACGTGCTGGGTCAATACCACCCTAGAAGACAAGGCCAGCCTTCCTCCCCAAATGCGTTATCACTAGTGGATACCCGCAGCGACGCCTAGGTTGCGTAGCATCGTCGCCAGTGCGTCTCGTAACAAGCACAACGCGAGCAGGCGGCGACGCTAACACGGACGCGCCTGCCGCTTTGCGACGTCTCTCGCTGAGCTTCAGCCTGTTTGCCGCTTGGGGCGGATCGGGGAATCAGAAGCAATGACGTCATGCACCGGCATTGTCTTCTACGTGGTATCGGCTGGCTACCCTATGATGAGGTGCCAGCGGAAGCTACAAGAGCCAGGGCCTTTAGAGTCCCTGCCGAGCATGTATGCTCGGCAGGGACTCTAAAAGCCCTGGCTCTTGTAGCTTCTGCTAATCTACAAGTAGGTGAATGTTGCCCTAAACGACGTTCGCACTGCGCGAGCGCGTACATGTACGCGCTCGCGCAGTGCGAACGTCGTTTAGGGCAACATTCACCTACTTGTAGATTCGGCTTCGCTCACACGGGAAACGAAACAAACTTATAGGGTGTATTCACTGGCGGCCATATCTGTGTGCGCTAATGCTGAGCACGTGCTGATGGCGAGCTTCCACAGTTATTTTGCAACGTGCACCCCACACCATCAAGATTGCCGGTTTTGGCAGCCTATTAATGCGAGCTTGTTCTGAGCATGCGCTCTAAACAGTGACCTCAAATATGGCGGCCAGTGAATACCCCCTATAGGAAGTATTCACTGGCGGCCATAGCTGTGTGCGCGACTGCTGAGCGCGTGCTGATGGCGAGCTTCCACAGTTCTTTTGTAACGTGCATTCCGCACCCTCAAGATTGCCGGTCTTAGCAGCCTATTAATGTGGGCTCGTTCTGAGCATGCGCTCTAGACAGCAACCAAAAATATGGCGCCCAGTGAATACTCCTTATAGCGGCGAGATGTTTTGGTGGCGCACTCTTATGGTTCCCTCTCGTGACGTCATTACCTCGTGAACGTCAAGTTCGATGGTGTTTCTAGTTAGCATGGTGGAAGCTTGAAATCATTGCGCTCTGAAACCAACGCTTCCAACACCGCCAAAATTGAAGTTCTTTCATTCCTCTTATTTCCGTCAAAAAGACATCCTTGGTTGACGTCATAGTCAGCATTAGGCCAATCGTGGAAGGTCGATCACAGCGACGCTTTCGATCGCGCACGTCGTCAATAGTTTTTATACTCGGGAAAAAAAACTTTCTGTGGCAACTCAATCAAAGGTATACGAGAGCGCGTGCTTCGACACTGATTAAGGCTGCAGCACGCATGCGCTGCTTTTGTCTTCTAGAGCGTCACAAACACTTGTTCTCGAGTTCGAGTATACATGGCTCGCACGTGACGTCAAGACACCCTGCTTGTTCTAGCTGAGAAAAACCAATCCGGTGGTGCACAATGTATGCTGCAGAAGGTGCGTGTGGCAGCAAGGCGATCACAATGACCACTTTTATGACGTTGACTAATGCAAGCCATATATAGCAGCCGACTAGACTTAAGCCGTAGGCAGTAGCGTATGCATGATTTAGATAACTGCGTGCTCGCTTCGCGATGCCTCTTCTTGGGGGTTGTCAAAACTTGACGCCATTCATCTGACCACTCAACCGGCCTATGCGCAGGTGGACCAGGGCAACCCTCCCTACCCACGTGCCACCTCCGTCTGGTGGTTCGACTGCAAGGCCATGTCGAGCGCAATGGCGGCACAACGGGCCTCTTCTCGACGCAATCCCGAGAGCGCAACAGCGCACGTGCTCGACCGCACAGAAGCGCCCTTGGCCGCGAGACTTCCATCGCACCCGCAAGGACTCCAGGTAGACGCCGCACCGGTGGCAGGGGAGACAGGTCCCGTGACCCGACCAGTGCCCGAGGACTCCTCCAACGACGCGGCGCGGACTGTCAGCGTGTGCTCCTGGGCGCTGCTAGTGGCGGCAGTGGCCCTTCGGCTGCTCTGAGTTCTCTTGCACTGCCTCAGGGAGAGGCGAACCAAAGACTGACGACGAGGGTGCGGGTCGCCTTCGGCCACCCGCCCGGCTGGCCCGGGGTTCAGATCCCGCGAGAACACGGGGCCGGGCCTGAGGGTGCCCGCGACTCAGACGCCCCGGGACCCCCAAACTGCCCACGCGGCGCGTGTGTTGTGTGTGTCTCCAAGGACGGTGCTGTGAACTGTGCGCCATCGAGATGCGCCCCGCGGATTAGGGCGCTGCCATCTTTTTCCAAGTAAAGTCATTGCTCATGAGTAGACTGGTCGCCTCGATGTCTCTGTGACTCTGGCTTAAAGCAAAACGCATGGTTCGTTGTCGGTGACGCGGAAATTAGGAAAAATCTAAGGCCGAGGACAGACATTGCCGTAAAAAAAGAATACGCTGAAGGACGCTTTTATGAGATTTTTCTGTGATTTAAGAATCATGTCTCGTTAGTACGGACACCCCACTATATAGACACCATTTGGGGGACCGGTCCATTTTTTATACAATCTGCCTCCACAGTCCGGTCCATGGACAGCAAGTTTGGGACGAAACTGATAAACACGTACATTTTTGTCTCGTATAACAGACACAATTTTTTTTAGAAATAACCCACACAAACGCAAAACAAATAATGTTTTTAGGTTACAGGGTATACGCCCAGAGTTTTACTACTTTCTGTTGCTGGTTGCCTCTTCTGGGACACACATGTAAGTAAGACCTAAGCACCAGACAATCGGTTCGATTTTTCGGGGATTTCCAATCAAATTGGTTATTTGCCCTTCTGTCCCTATGTGTGTCACGGCCACGAATGACAAACCTGAAGAACATTCATAGGTCAAATGTAGCAGTTCTGCATGAAAGTAAGGACACTTACCCATATACTAGAAGGACGTAAGACTATATCAGGTGTGAAGCGGAAGCGGCCAGGAACCACGGCACGAAGGCTTTTGTGGCCACTTTTGTTGTTAATTATTTGTGCTCTTAACCTTGATTCGTTATTACGGACGACTCACGTTAGGAGCGATTCTTCTGGGAAACGGAGGTGTCCATATTAGGGACTTTTATCCAACGGTTAGCGTGTTTCGCGTACCGCACTACCGGAGCCTTTCAGGGTGATACCGTGACCGCAAGGCGCGCACTTAAAAGCACGCTTCAAAGGCTCCGGTAGGGCGACACGAGGATCTTGGTAACGGTTTGCTAAAAGACTCTATTAGCGAGACATAGCTGTGTACGTAAAGCCGTAAGCGCGTCACGAGGTATTGCAGGTAAACGAAAAAGAAACACATTATTAGCCGCCAGAAAGAGATGAACAAAATCGGAGAAACAAAATGAAGTAACAAAGAACAAAGAGTAGGTGTGCAAACGATCTTGTGTAAATTTAACAGAATTACAGAAAACACTGGGATTAGGGTAAAAACAACATAAAACAAAAAACGGGGGGGGGGGGGGAGGTGTCCTCCTTTTTGATCCTAGTCTCGGAGTTTTTCGTACTTACGAAGTAACGATGTTGGAAATAAAAATGAAAATTGGGGCAAGTCCAGCATTCAGGACTTTGTCGCCACGCTACAAAACTTGGATGTCGACGAAAACGGTAATACTGATGGAAGGAGTGTTTAGAGTTGGGGGTCGCAATTGTGCTCGTGCTCGGTTCATCGCTCCACCCAAGGTTAAGCGACTGAAAAGACGTCCGACGTCCGTCAATTACGTGCAAAGGAAGAGCAAACGAAGGCTGCAATGCAGAACGACAAGATGACCTCCCCAATAAGGCCTCTGTTCCGTCGTCTTCATCTGCATATAATTGAGGAAAAGGCTGCACAATCTTCGTTCTTTCACGTGGAACAAACATCACCATGGAATAAGATAAAATATAATGATGTACGTGATATTCATACTCTGTGGCGTACAAAACGAGGTCTAAGCAGCAAGGCTGTTGCTTCACCGTAACAACAAATGACACTCAATTGCGATTTATTGTTTTTTTTTTTTATATGCAAACGGCGCATTGCTACGTATGCAGCAGTTTATCTACCATACAGGTATAATGGGACTCACTGTAAGTTGCACGGTAATCTCTAGTCCGGGAGATTCTATGGTTTGTGGCAAAAGTTGTGAAATTTGTGATTTGCCAACAGTCCGTGGTGCGGCCAGAGGCATATCATCCCCGTCGGCCTGGTTAAAAAAAGCCATGGTAGCAAAACACAGAAGTTAACAAAAAGGCAGTGCAAGCGAGCTAATGTAAGTTATTCGTAACGCAAATCTACCCGCTACCGTGGTAGAAAACAAATGGATATAGGAAGATTGCGGGAGTTGAAGGTAAAAGAGACGGAAAGTGGAATGTCCCACACTCAACTGGTCAAACTCGGGTAGAGCTACAACAGACAAATAATGGCAGATTTAGCCGAGGAACCGTTCTCATTGTCCGAAGCTAAAGTTCGCGATATGCATTGCGCAGTTATTACTCGGTGAGTACCCTCAGCATGACCTGCCTGTCATTCCCGGCCAGCCTTGTCACTCTAGCATGGCAGTCAGCTGCGTCACTAATCACGTTTCGGGAGTATTTGATACCCATTTAAAGTATATTCTTCCTGGACACATTTCTTTGGGAGCAACAACATTCGTTTAAGCCTCTGCCTATCCGGTTTGCAGCAAGACAGACTCAGAATGATCATAAATCACTAAGCGAGACATGGCCGAGAGATGGTGGCGGCGCATTTCAATGCCTCTCACTGCGGCAGTGACTGTTCCGATTACCGAAACGTTTCACCAAACCCCGCGAAAGACCGATGACCTCCTTTCGAGCGTATGTAAACTTGTAATTGACCGATCTCACCCAGCTTTTTCCGCGCATGCGTGATGTCGCAATAACTTTAGTTCACAGCAGGTAAGATAGTGCTCGTGCCATCTAGTGCTCTGCAAACGAGAGGTTGCCGCACGTGTAAGCCAAAAATGTCTGGTGAGATCGGTTGTATGTACAGGAAGTGTCAAAATCCCAACGGGCGTCTGGCTGCATTCGCTGTAGTATGAGAATTATTGCCAGTAAGGCATCACTGATAACCTGAGGTGTTTAACGCGCGTCACGCGTTAGCGATACACGGCCACAGGCCGGCACGATGCTCATCCAGATCGAAGCGGGCCAGGGCGGGGTTTGAGCCCAGGATTCCTGGGAACAGCAGCGCGAGCATTCGCTCCACGTGCTCCAAGCTGCGCTGCGTTAACACACGCGGCCACTATAATACCCCCTAGTGGATGGGAGAGCCTTCTAACATTGGTCAGTTCGGAGGCGCACCATCGACGATTTTGCCGCTCACGGGGCCGCAGAGGAAGCCGAGGCCTCCGCCAAGAGGAAGACGTCCCTGAGCGAAGACCTGATCCAGGACTTCCGGGGCGGCCATGTGCAGCGCGAGCAACTTCTCGGCGGCCAGCGGGTGCCAGTCCCCCAGGGTGCATCCCAGGTCCTCGTGCACCTCGTAGTAGTGGCAGCGCTTGGTGAGACGCATGGACTGGCACAAGCTCGTACGCATCCAGCCGACGACACAGGCCCAGCAGAAGCAGCAGGCCTGTTCAAGGCACGTTAAACTGGACACGACACATTACACTGTTATACGTTATACACTCATGTCTAGGTTAGTTCATTTACTGTACAGGAGGTATTCACCGAGCGCCATATTTGAGCGCGGTGTTCACCACGCGTGCTCAAAACAAGCTCCTCGCTTTTCTTCTAAATAAAAAAAAAAAAATACACTGAACTCACATCCTACAGAAAAAGTCCTTGAGCTCGCTTTTCTGCAGAATACGACACAACGAATAACGGGGAACAACAGATAGAAAGACCCCAACGAATGACGAAGCTCATATTTTGATTAGATCTGAAAATGTGCATGAGCAGAAAGATAACGAGGAAGTGAAATGTCGTGCTCATTTTCCCCACGCACATTACATATTCATTTTTTTTTTTTCAGATCTAGTCATGTTCTGAGCTTCGTCTTACGCGTGGATTCTTTCAGTAATAAGGTGGAGAACTGGGCCAGTTGGTTGACGTTATACATGAAGGGGAAAACAGCTCAGGAAACAAGGACTACGAAGAGGAACAAATACGGACTACGAAGAGGAACAAACGTGTTTGTTCCTCTTCGTAGTCCGTGTTTCCTGAGCTGTTTTCCCCTTCATGTATTCTTTCAGTGTTCGCCGTGATTTGTTGCCTCGTTTCCTGAAGGAAAGTGAACTCGCAAAGCTTCCTGAGAGGCACAGGAATCATGGGTTCGATCCCCACCTCTGCCTGTTCCGATCTGGACGACCATCCAAACGTGCTCCCTCTCCGCCTCACCCTCAAGCACGCACTCCCCTCACCTCCGGTCCGTCTGAAATTCTGTACGCGAGGTACACAAACATATGATGTCGAGAGCAACACCGGATGCTCCGAATGTCTAAAATTGCCAGAGGTCGACCTCCCCTTCATAATTTTGGTGAGTCTGGCCGCAGGAGTTGAAATTAGCCAACGCATCTAACCCGGATAACCCGGAGACTTTAACGCGCCCCACACGGCAGTCTACACCGAAACAGGCGGGGCGCGGGGTTCGAACTCCGCGTTTATAACCACCCACCGAGAAAGCCGCTGGAGGGTGGGTTCCGCACCACGGGTCCCGGGTTCTCCCTGTCGAGGAAATGCCAGGCCTCCCAGACGGAGTCTGGGTGCAGCAGGTAGAAGGGCTCCTCGGGGAGCACCTCGCGACGCAGCCAGTAGCCCGGGAACAGGTCGAAGTCGGGCTTCTTCACCCACTGGTACCCAAGGAGCGGTATACAAACTCGTCGTCAAGAAGCGACGTCCACGCTTTCCATACGTGACAAAAATAGTACTTCCCAGAACCTCAAGCGGCGGTCACACAGCTAATGCCCGAGTCCCAACGAAGCGGCAAACGTAAGCAACCGACGTCGACAAGTCTTATGCACGTGCACAGGACGTATACGCGAAAGTATCTTTGGCAGGCTACAACGTAGTGGCTACAACTTCTCGACGGTTTCAGCTTTGGAAGGCTTCAACGTTCAAACTTCAACGTACCCTTGGCAAGGTCGCCAAGGGTGTACCTTCGCGTGCGCACTACACGAACCTGAGGCTTGTCGGCGTCGGTTGTTTCTGTTCGTCGCTCTGGTGGAACTCTGGCAAACGGACAGTCCGCAGACATCGTATGAGGCGTGTTTGTTCCTTGTACGACGGTCACATCGCTCATACAAAAACCCTCCACGAAGATTTTCAAAGCATACGTATGTATGAAGCAAACATACTTCGAATAATACTCGAGGCGTGTTCGCGGAGAATTCTGTCATCGTGTCTGCGGAAAAACGCCGTGCCTCTTGTATGATGTCTGAACGGTATTGCGGCATTAGTGAACCTCATAAATCACTTGCTCGCTTTCGAATGTCCCCGCGAGCAAGGTGATTTCCGAAAAGTGAACGTCGAGTACAAGATATTTACTATACACGGTTTACGTTGACGTCGCGTCGGCGGCCATTACGAAGGACCTTTCTGCTGATAGTGCGCACCCTCCGCAGCGTACATTTTGCGCTACCGAATATGTTTCTTTTTTTCTCTCTCGGCAGCAACAGGTAGCAATGACCATTGGCACGGTGCAATGACGTCACGTGCAGGCCATGTATTGTCATTGACAGGGCAGTCCCAAGTTATAGTAGGGCTCTGCCGCAGCCAATAAAATCGCGACATTAGACGATAAGAACGGCGAAGAACCAATCACGAAGGAACAAGCGTGAATAGCCCCGCCCGGCATTTCTTAAGTTGTTAGTGACTGTAAGCGATGTCGATGCTGACAAATAGTACGAACGAACTCACAGACCTGTGACGTGAGTTTGACAACCCGACCAGAGAGCCAGAGAACTGCCGAGGTTGAAAGCAATCGACACCTCGCTTGCATCTCTGTTGTCGCGTGTGAGTTGACTTAAATGTCGAAGCTTTTGTTAGATATAATCTCTAAAGCTCGTTTGAGCCCTTAATTTTCTTTTCTTGCTTTATTTTCGGGATTTTTAGAGGGAAGCATTTCTCTTAACTAGTTCCCTTTTTAAATTTCTTTTTACGCTGAGGGGGTTTTATGAAATCATTTTCGAATGCCCGATAATGCTCCTGCGCACTCTTTGAAGCAGCCATCGAGGAGGGACTGCGCGAGCCCTTAACTGACACGCAGAGTACAGCGATGACGTCCTGCGCAGGCCCTGTCTTCTAGGTGGCATTGACAGAACGCGATCTGCCAAAGCTTCCCAATGAAACTGCAGCAGTTGGTGGCCTTTTTATGAAACAGGACCTTTCTTTGTGTGTATGTGTGTGCGCGCCCACACACAGGTGGAAAGTCGACTGGCAGCTGCGTGCCTGACAACCTATTAGCAGTGTGTCCCGAGCAATCGCGTGACCATACTCTTTGCACGTATGCACACCTACGTGAAGGCAGCACGTAACGCAAGGTTGAGCTTCCGTTACTTCCCTTTCAGTTGACAGTTTTCGGAGACCTGTTCACACAAGGCGATGTGTGTTTCACGTTGCGGCGCGCCTAGCGGTAGGCCGCTCGCAACCTTCGCATAAAACACCGCGTTTTTTGTTTTTTTACACGTTTAGGCGTTTATGCTTTGCAGTGTATTCATGTATTTGCTGTTTGGTAGTTACGGCTAAAAAGGTTCCAGGAATCCGGAAGATATTTGGAGTTCTGAAAACCTGGATTGCAGGTTTTGTCTGGGTTTTGTCTGAAATTCGTAAGACAAAAGATTCCAGAAAAAGAAAAATGTAATCCAACCACTGAAGCACACATTTGCACCAAAAGGCTGTCGTAAACCAGTGTTGAGAAATTATCTAAAAAAACGAGCCACAAAAACATTTCATTTTTGTCTGTTAAAAAACGGCGAGCGATACACCAGCACGCATACCGTAACGCAAACCTAAAGGGGCACAGACACCCCAAAGATCGTATTTTTTTTTTATTGTCTAAAACGACGCAAGTTGTAGTCATAGACACGCAAAAAAAACCGCATCGCGAAAAAAAATTTCCCCGCGCGCGCGCGCGGCTTTTTATTTTTGGCGTTTAAATCTCCCGCCGCTACCTCCTTGCTTCTTTTGATCGGTGACGTCAAAAATCAGGAAATTTAGAAGCTTTGTAGGTGACATTTCTATAACATTTAATAACGGCAATCGTAAAACATGTTTTTTAACGCAATTGCGAACGCCTACGGCCCCTCTTTTTGAAATACCAAAAATCAGAGTTCGGTGAGATGTCCCTTCCTAGATTTGTGTCCTCTCTCAGAAAACTTGGCGGCGCTCGAGCAGATCGGCGAGTAGGGGAAGAAATCGGTTTCCGCGCCGGCTCCCTTCTATCGCGCCAGCTCGCCTCCTCCCATCGGGTCAGCGCAGACATGTACAAATTACTCAAAAAAGGTAGTTAAGTTACTGAGTATCGACGCCAAAAGTAATTGGAGTAGAGTAGAAATTACACATTTGTAATAGTAATTGAGTAAACTACTAACTACTGTAAAAAGTAGCGAGTTACATTGAAGTTACTTTCAAAGTTACTTTTTTATATTTTTTTTGTGGTAGCGAAATGAACAGCAGTTTTGATCCGTAAAAAATCCTGCGAGATTAAAATAAATGCAGTCATTTTATGGCTTGCGTTTTCACCAAAATAGTTTATTCGCTCGCAGAAGCAATTTACTTTCAAAGTTATTGATAAGAGAGTTTTCGCCTTTTCCTCCTAACGACGTCCCCAGCTCAGCTAAAAAGACGTTCCACCGACGCGCTGGATGCAACGGCAGCGTTGAGTTTGAGAAACCGGCTGTGCACGGTCGGGTAAGCGAGTGTTGGCATCTTAGGTGTCCATGACGAAACATGTGAGGTTTGCCTCGTTTGGGGGGTTGTATAACAAACTCTCCTCCTTTAGTCTTTTTCTTCGGCAAGTTGAGACTGTTATGACTGGCCCCTCCTTATTCCCACGACGTTCGGAGAGTACGCTGAGCGAGTGCACCTGACCGTCAAGGGTTCAGGTCTCGCGCCACGACGACGAGATCATCCGGACGACTGCGCGTACCGTTGCAGTGCTAGTGCTACGCTACCGAGAAAAAAAAAAAGATTTTTTTTTTTTTATTTAACAGAAGATAAAACGAAGTATACTTCGCCGCTGACGCCGGGTCCAATAAAAGGAACTCCCAAGGGTGACTCGCAACCCTCGCCGGCGACTACGGTATCCTGACGCGCCTGACACGCCTGTCAAGTAAATCGTTTTCAACAAAGAGGAGGTCTGAGGTCTCCCTGTCGTGGAAGGTCGGAAGGGCTCGAAGGATTACGTGAACAAGCATTGACGCTCGTACAGTTGCAGATGGAAGCGGGAATGTGCTCCCATGAACGGATTTTCCGTGTCTGCGTTTCTGTGCGGTTGAGTCCGGCTGTGCAAGCGAGTATTCACTGACGGCGAGGCGACGATGGGAACAGGCGCCCAGCTGCGAGGTCATGCCAGTGGCGCCTCCTGTAGAACCCCCAAACCACCTGAGTCAGAACTCACAAAGGGCAGGCAACATGAAAACAACAACCTTCGGAGTGCCCCCGTCTTTGCTTGCACGGTTGCAGCTGAAGGCGCGGCGCCTGCGTGCATTACCGGATTAGGTCAATACCCGACCAAGGCTTGTTAAGCATCTCTTCCTGCGTTCGTGCGCGTCGGTGTTATGTTTTGGCTGCTTATCGCCACCTTGGCCCAAGGACGCCTGTGATGCATTTTCTACGGCTGCGAGGGGGCCCCTTGTTCGGGAAAGCCGCTTCATCTGCCGGCGATTTCGAAATTAGTTAGTAATTTGAGTAGAAGTTACCTGAAAAATGTAGTTAAAGTAAACTACTAATTACCCAAATAAAGTTGTAATTGAAAGTTACCAAGTTACTCGGAAAAGTAGTTAAAGGGGGGGGGGGGGTGCAACGATTTCCGGACTTCGGTCAATGATTTGTGGAAGTTGCCCTCTGACACTTCTGAAGTAAAGAACAGAAAACCGATTTCGCCTGCGTGTCCTAGTTGTTGCGTAAAAAAAAAAAAAAAGATAAATAATGGCATTTCGGGCACCCCTCAACTCACTCCCAGTCTTCAGGGTCACACCTGGTCCCCCTCCTAGTGACGTCATTCGGAGTGCCGTCTAGCTTCCCGTGTGCTATCTCGGAGGACGCTTCCTCTCCCTCTCTCTGCTGAGATTAGCGGGCGTTTAGAGCCGAGCGAGGTCACGTAATCTTTTCGCCGTAGTTCCTTCGGCTGCCACTTGGGGCTGCAGGTGGGCGAAAAAGCTCGACTTTTGCTTCGCGATTGTGCAGCGGAATCGCGACATTTTTAATGAAGGAGGTGTTTTCTCTATCCTCCGGGACACGATAAACAACGTAAAAATGACCAGATGCAAATTCATTTAATCATAAAATCGTTGCACCGCCCCTTTAAACTACAGTAGTTTGAGTAGAGTAGTTGAACTACGTCCAAGTCTGGGTCAGCGGAGGTCCGAGAGAAAGTCGAGTCGCAGGAGACCGCAAAATTTGACTGACTGCACTGGCGGGGATCGCGCGGGAACTTCTAATTCGGCATTTGGAAATTGTTTTTTTTTTTTTAATTCACAAATACTGAATTCCCAAGTTTCGAATTTTGAGGGTAATGTCCCGGCACCGTTTTCAATCGTTTCGGATAATAAAAAAAAATGATTTTGATGTTTCAGTGCCCCTTTAAGCGCACAATCCTTGCTTCAGTTCATGACACCAAAAGACGCCACATACTGGAATCTTTACTTCGTCTCCCTTTCAACAAGGCGGAAAAAAAATTAACTGATCCGATTTGAATAATGTTAACTTGATTCGCTCACTGTTTAGTGAAATGCTATCGTTATACCTGCGTCAAACTAAAATATATCAATCAATCAATCAATCACGTAGCGTTACACGCTTCGACACATGTGTAAAATAAAATATGCCAATCAATTAGTTTCACACAACTGTGTCAAACTAAAATATGTCAATTAATCAATCATGTAACGTTAAAACCGCCTTGACACCTGTGGCAAAATAAAAGATGTCAGTCAATCAATCACATAGCGATACAACAACACCATTCTGTTGCGGCTGCGGGTGGGAATAAACGTTGACAGACAAAAAAAAATGTTCTCCCCTTTTTTCGCATCGAGAATGTATTGTGTGTTGCTTAGCGGCAGGATGGAAAAATAAATCATGATTTTCTTTAAAAATAAATCAAATAAATCAAATTTATTTCATTTAAATCGGATTAATATGATTTAAATCACTGCAGCTAGGAAATAATGATTCTTTACCAGTAGACACGTTTCAAGCATGGCAGATTGATTGATCAATACGTTTGACCAATGGAAACTGCGCAGAAGAATAAGAGCAAATCTTACAGTTGACTTAACTTCCAATTGATGCGAACCCTGCCATGCTAGAGGAAAGGCAGCTACGTTTTATAGTTAATGAGGAAAGCAGTATTTTCTTTCTCTTCCGCTTTGCAATATGACGATACCTTTCCTCGTTTTTCCTTTCTTTTTCGTCCTGATTTGCTCGCAATAAAAAATCGCGTAACTGACAAAAAGGAAAAAAAGTGGAAGGTAGGAGGAAACTCGAATGCTCCGATTGAGCACCGCTGTTTGCTTGTGTTCCACTTGGCATAAGTCTTTCTTGCTCGATTATTTTATTAATATCTACGAAAAACAAATGCTCATAGAAAGCGTCATGTTACACACAAACAGTAAATATAAAGACAATTTTTAACTATTTTTCGCCGGAAATGTTCGACTTAAATCATCATATCGAAACCGGTGTGATTTAGATCACTATTTTAAGCATGGTTTAAACCGCGATTTAGAGAACCTTAATTTTTATTCTACACCCAGCTTCGCGGTGATGTTTCACGGATGAACGTGGCAACGTATTCCGTGCCTCGACGGCGTGAATATCGTCGTGCGCAGTGTCGCTTTTAACCGGGGTGGATAATAAAAAATCAAGATGATTTAGATCGCCATTTAAATCGTGATTTAAATCGTGATATAAATCACACCGGTTTTTCTATGCCGATTTAAATCAATAAGGTTGATAGCTGGGCTAGCTGGTAATCGTTGTACATATTGGAATAAAACAGCGCACAGATACAAAAAGGAAGAGACAAACCGGACAGAACAAATCTTTCCCGCAAAATGAATCCCAAAATATGATTTTTTTTTGTCTGTCTATCATTTGATGCTTTCCGTGTGCCTATACTTCGTATTCAAGTCAAATAATCGTCACGCAAGGAATACTTAGAGCAGGCTGAACAGGAGCATAAAGCGGTACTAGCAAATCAGAGCGTTGAGATTTCTTGCTACTGTAGCAAGAAATTGTACTTTAGAAGTTTACGTTTACAGTGTTTTTTTTTTTTTATTCGATATTCTTTTTAGTGACCGGACGGATATAACAAGTGATAAAATACATATCTAGTGATAAAGAACTACTTTTCTCGGGCTATGGTGGCTGAAATGAAACGAATCCAAGTCTGATTTATTTTAATTGTCAAAAAAAAAAAATTTATAATATTTTTTCCCCCTGCTTTTAAGAGAACACCGCCAAAGCTAGTGCTCTATTGAGGAAGTAGTATAAAAGGCGTCCTACGCGTCTCTTTCGGTCGTACAGCCGAGCCCTTGACCCTACTACACAGCCTCTCCCAGTTTCCCCCGAAGCACACGCTTGTTCCCTTAACCCATGCTCCCTGCGCACCTTACCCACCGCGTCTGCGAGCTAACACCGCTATAGATAGGTGACATTATATATATATAACGTCACCTTGGTGACGTAAAAAAATTTGATTTACGCGATACTCATTGATACCTTAAAGGGATAGTGAACCCAAATTTGGATTTCAGAAAACAATGCAGGAGCTGTAGGCGGGACGCTACAATCCGTACAACACTACTCCTAAGGCGATATCTCAAATCGACGACCGTATTTTCGAAAAAAAAATTAAAAAAAAAAGTCGAGATTGAACGAGACCGACGAGGCGCGTGACGTAAAGATATCTCGTTTCCTCTTCTCATCGTTTCGCCCCCTCAAGGCAGCGAGACGGAGAAAACGCGAGACCATTCCCTCTCCTTCTAGGAGAAACAAAACGCAAACATATTTGTCAAATGCGCCTCCTTTCTTTTTTTCTTTTTAAATACGGTCATCCATTTGAGATATCGCTGTATGAGTGATGTTTTGGTGTTTGTAGCATCCCGTTGCAAGTTATTGTCGCCGTGTTTTGTGGAATCCAGATTTCGGTTAAGCATCCTTTTAAGAAATTTCGCAGGACGTTGCCAATCCTGAGCATCCTATTATCATTCCGTAGCCAACGAGATTGCGCCATTTCCCGACAAGAACGCCGAAAAAAAAAAAAAAAAAAAGAAATCACAAAGCAAGACGCGCGAACATAATTAGTCACGTGATGCATTTCTTAATAAGCTGCCAGTGAACACGCATCACCTTACAGACGTGTAAAAAGATCGCCTCTTACCACTGCCGATGTAGAAGAACCTCCGACGAGTGACATAATGGAACAGTTTGACTTTTCGACCCTATATAGTTACACCGGACATGCGACGGGACGGACATCTTAAACCGCAGTTAAGTCTGACTCACACTTAATTGCATTTAAAGGTGGCCATGTAACCAAGGTATAAGGCGGGATTGCAGAAGAATCTATTCGCTGAATCTTGTTCCTTTTGTTCGCTTAGTTTTTTCTTTTTTTTTTAACATTGAACGTATACAAATGACACTGGTAACAGGGATGTCCTCGAACTTCAGCGCAATATTTGAACAGACTCGCATAGAGTTAGTCTTTTGGCTTCCCCGCGTCTGGTGCGAGCGTGCAGGTGTGCCAACTTGCCGAGATCGATCAATTGTACGCGCTTGTTTTCATTCAACAACACCGTCAGGCTTTTAGGCTTGCGAAAAAAGCAGGCTTGTCACGTAGAAAAAAAAAAAAAATCGTTGTTCTAACCTCTGTGATACACGGTAACAACTCGGACTGGTTTTTCGAACCAAACGGCGGAGTTCCTCCTGTACCCGACGGTACAGTGATCGGACTGGCTGCCACTTTTTTTTTTCTTTTTTTATAATTTTAAATTTACCAAAAGTTTCCCCTTTTTGATATGGGTGAAACTGCTTTATTGAAAACGACAAATCTTAAAGTATTCGGGTTTTGTCAATCAAACAACCTAAACTCGTTCCCTGTAAGGCTGTAATAAGATATTTGCAGGGACTGGGACTGACACACTATAGCCAAATATGTCTAGCAGATCGAGATAAGTCTTGTATAGGTCTCTTTTCTTGGGAAGGCAGAGGAACTCTCGCTCAACACTTCTACATTTTTCTCTGGAAAGTTTAATGTGAGGGCAAGTTCCAATCCCGAATGAAACCATCGGACATTGCGCTGGGACGACCTATAACAGCGATCAATAAAGTTGGAAAAGCTATTTTCTTTTCATTCATCTTCGTATTGATTATCGACTCTATGAAGCGATGTGTCAGACTAGAAACGCGCGTGACCGGTTGGACTCGTTATCGAAGTAAAAATTAAATTAAATAAAGAGTGGGGATCGCATGGAAAGCACGAAGCCTCCTCCAACCACGTGGCTGCTGGTAGCTTTCACGCCTCGACCCCTTCCGACCCAAAGCGTCCTTACGATAAAAGGTTTTTTGGATAAAACATATTCGACTAGTATGTCTTTTGGTATAAAGTGACTGGGATTCACCTGTTCCAACGACTGTCCCTGGCGGGAAGGGTCCCAGGCGATGAGGGTGAGGTTCCGAAACATCGGCGAGTTGAAGAAGTCGAACTCTGGCCGGGACAGCAGCTGCGAGTTGAGCAGGCGCACCGTCGTGCGGCTACCCACGTCCTGTTCAAAGCCCTGCGTCGGGGCGTCGTTGAAGCGCAGCACGGCCTGGTGAGCATCTGCCGGAGAGGGCGAGAGACGCTCCGCTAAAGATTCGTCCGGAGTCAGGGATAGCGTAGCTTTCCCAGTGCTGTCAAAGGTAGTTGCGGCACAGTTGGTAGCTTTGCTAGTCTTGTCAATAGAGAATTTTAGAGTAGGGGCCGGCTCCTACGCTTTGGGTCACCCAAGCAGCTTGGGGGACCTAAAGTGTAGCGGCCCCCTATGCTAGAACTCTCTAATGTAGCACAAAATAGTTAACGCGTAGAAATGGCTTCATGAGTGACACCTAGTGTCGGCTAAACTGGAGAACGAGCAAGAAATTCCGGCGCATGTTCGCCTTGCCGTCAGCGCTTTTGGTATTTCGTGATGATACGATTTAATTCATTGCATCGTCGATTTCTTTGCTCTTGTTGTTCATTCCCAACTTTTGTTTTAATTAAAACATAAAATTCTGCGTCTGAAACATTTTGCAAAAAGACTATAAAAGTAAAACCCGAGCTACGTAATGGGCTTTTAAATGTAAACTTTACTCTTCGCAGAACTAACTGACTAGAATCGTGTAAAAGTTAATTTATTTCGACGCTTGTATGCGATTTTCTGTACAAGCGTCGCCTGTATGCGGTTTTCCCCAAATGCATAGAAACCGTCTCTGGAAGCTGGGGTCTTTGACCTCCGGCTCAGAGTACCGCGACGTGTCTCGCTACGGACCTTGATGGCACTCGGCTCTGATGGCACTCTGACCCTGCGCGGTATTTGATCCCTTGCGGTATTTGATCACGCGCGAGAGAAAAATAAGACGAAAGCTCGAAGGTTGCGTTCAAGGTCGAAGCACGCAACATATCAAGGACTGTATCTTCCGCGTAAACGGTTATGGCTGCCGCTGATCCAGGACTGCAGGGTCCTGGACTTAAAACTGTTCACCGCCGCTTTGCGTCACTTAACGGCGAAATGGTGTACTCTACAATGTCAAGTGATTTGGATATCTTGCCGACATGATTGCCCGTTTGGGCAATCTTACGTCGCAGCTTACGTTGCAGCTTACGTCGCAAAGCTGGGGAAGTGCAAATAACGATAAACTCACGGTAGTTCTGCAGTGATGCTATTTTTATCGCGTTGCTGCCTAAATTATAACTTACCGTCGATTTTCTCTGAGACATGGAGTAGCTGTTTTTTTCTTAAACGAAACTAATGGAAGAAATACATTCCGCACTCTTCCAAACGCACGCAGGCTTGAAGACAGACAAAGGCACTCACGCGTACACGCACATTCGGCGATGCATGCACGCATTTACACACGCATATAAGTCCACGAGCAAACGCGCGTCTGTATATACACTCTCGCTCATTCACAGGCACGAGATGTTTGTGCATTGTACACACGCGTGTTTTCTTTTCCAGTGAAGTGGCGAGCGCGCTTGTCCGGCTACGAGAGCGCGGCTTTCACGTGAAACTCCAGTTTTCGTTAGTATGATTCTTAACCAACATATGGCGATGGCATCGCCTTCCAGACCTGTACATCAACGCGGTAAATCGTGTGTGGTGGCACTTCTATACAGTGCGGTATTTTTTTTTTTTTACATCCTAAATTGACATTTCTGGTCTATCACTTGTTTCTCTCTGCGCGAGCTTTCTGTGGAACGCACTTCGGCTGCACTACTTCCTGTTCAAAGGGAGCAGCTGCCTACACTATGAGCTCACGTTTGCAGACAGAACAAAACGCGCAAATCGTCCTGAGCGAATGGCGAGTCGCGATCTCGATAAAAGAACCGACGAGTCAAAAATTAAGCCATACCGGTGCGCACTAAGCACCCCCAAATTTCCGGACGCCAATTCCGCATATTTCAATGTGGTCAGATTTGTTTGACGGGTCGGCCGTTTGGTCGTGCGTGTGTCTAAGCCTTCATAAATTACAAAGAAAAAAAAAACGCGATGACGACATAGACGTGGGTTTCCGAAATTCTAAGTTGAGGGGTTAATTACCTGAATAAAATACTAAACAAGTAAACCACTTCTTTTTGGTCAGGTGCCTCACTTAGGTCCCTGGGGTGTGTATTTTAAGCAAAACCATGAGACTGGAAAACAAAAACAAAAAAAAAGACTTTAGGTCGTTTTTTGTGCGTGTACGCCTATTGCGTTTGGTAAACCCAGAGTAGGACGTGGTACCGGAGTTTTACGCTTAATACATAGCAAAAGTTATGCAAAGATTTAAAATTCCCTCACAGCATTAAAGGGCCTCTGACACGCCAAAAAAAATATTTTTTTTTTCATGCTACACGTTGCAATGGCATATCAGGACATTACAAAAAAATTGTTTTACTATAGAGTTGCGTAGTTTTTTTTTATAAAAAATAGAAATACGAGGCCCAATTCAAAGTTCCCGCCGTGCACTGTGACGTAACAGTGTACCGCAAGGTGTCGGGGCGGTCAGAAGGGAGGCATCGCCGGAAGTCACGTGAGTTGTATACCTCCTCGTGCTTACCGCGAGCGCGTGTAATATTTTTTTTAATATTTTTTTTTATTCTCCGCACCTCCACGAGCGATCCAAGCAGACAAGGTTTCTTTTATTTGCTTTTTATCACTTAATGTTGCTGTAAAGGTAGGAGAAGAGAAGTCAGTGAATTGACGTGATCAACTACAATGCCTAGAAGGTGCTGTGTGAGGGACTGTCCCGGTATTTCAGCAACTGAAGAAGAGATCACACTGCATGCATTTCTGAGAGACATATATCGGCCGCATGAGCACCCAGTAAACAAGTTCTACTCATGCTCTAGACAAAATACGTACTTTGTGCTCGACGTTTACTTGTACTTGGTACACTCACCAGTTCGTATTCTTTAAACGGCAGGCATCTACAGCCTGGAGAGTATCCGATGATTCAACGACCTCGGTGTCTCAACCTTCAGCAATGCGATCGGGCGTGTCGTATGCTAGCAATCCTAATTTCTGCGAGCGTTCTAAATTTTTTTTTTTTTTTCAAAACTTGATAGCTTGTTTTGCGCCCAGTATAGCCCTGTATTATCGGACTGACGGCATGCACTCGTACACTGGCTTGTACTCGCAACGCTTTCATCATTGACCTCCATCACGTCGATCCACTGACTCTTCGTCCTCAAATTTTACAGCACGCAAACTAACCAACGGTGCAGGGATAAAGAGCTAGTGGAACTGAAACTTCGTTTTCTACGATCGCTCGTACGAAGAGCAGAATAATAAAAAGAAAAAAAAAGTCTTAGGCACGGTCGCGGAGAGCACGAGGAGTGAAACTCACGCGACTTCCGGTTAACCCACTTTAAGTGACGTAGCTCGATGCCTCCTTTCTGACCGCCCCGACACCTTGCGGTACACTGTTACCTCACAGTGCACGGCGGGAACTTTGAATTGGGCCTCGTATTTCTATTTTTTTATAAAAAAACTACGCAACTCTATAGTGAAACAATTTTTTTTGTAATCTCCAGATATGCCATTGCAATGTTTAGCGTGAAAAAAAAAAAATATTTTTTTTTTTTGGCGTGTCAGAGGCCCTTTAAGGCCCGCTCACACTTTAGCAGAGCAAACGCTGAAGAGGCGGCCTCCTCTCCTGAGTGTTCGCTCTGCTAACGTGGAAATGTGTTGGAGGAGCTTCCCCTGAACTCTCAAGCTGACACTGACTGTACTGGTGCGCAAAATAAAATGAAAAATATGCAAAGGATGGAGTGTGACGTTGTATAAAATATGGTGAATGTACTCATGCATGGCACGCTGATGAACACTGAAACAGCGGTACGTGTTCTTACACTCTAAAAAACGCCCATCCGTCTGCTTTCCCACACAACACTCGGAGAGCCAATCATCGCAGCTTGCGGAGACAGCGCAGCGAATGATGATGCCGAAACATATGTTTAGACAAACAACGCAGTCTGAGTTGTGACATTAAGCAATGCAAAACGTCACGCTTGCATTGCTTAATGTCGCAACTCAGACTGCGTTTTTTTGGTCTAGCGTATGCTTCAACATCGTCATTCGCTGAGCTGTCTCCGTCAGTTGCGGTGATTGGCTCTCCGAGTGTTGTGCGGGAAAGTAGGCGCACGGGCTTTTTTTAGAGTGTACACTAGCCTCGAGCGCATTGAAAGGCAAAGGTGCATCGAACGCTAAAGCTTCTACACGTACCGCTCAGGCTTTAAAGTTTGATTTTTCATAGTACCTCATTGCCTTCAGGCTTGGTGTAAGCTGTCTCCTGATTGGGATACGTGTAACCATCTGCACCTTCCCGGGAGTTATAAATCTCGCCCCTGAAGCTTACTTTAGGCTACAATTTCACCTAAAGTTTGCCCTTCAAACAAGTATTCTCGTCCACGTCTGCGTGGCAAAAGCGTTTATTTTTTACTTTCTTATGGTTCGTCAAAATGTTGCTGATTAACCGGTTAAAAAACTTAATCGCGATTAAAGCATTAAACGATTAATCGGAAGGTTAATCGAGCAATTAACAAGTGTGTATGGTAAGCACCAATCCAAGCTGCCCCTAGCCCCTACAACCTGCGCTCGTGTCCAAGGTTAGGTTGTAAAGCCAGACAAAGCATAGAACGATACTGGCACCGGGAACTCGCGCTTCCACTTCGCAGCATGCTTTAAAGAATACGTGCGTCCACTCCACTGCGGTACGGGCCTACCAAAAACGGTTCTTGAAAAGCTTTCATTTGTCGCTCAAAACGTACGGTGTAGGTTGGCCATGAGGAGACCAGGCACGTAGCCAGGATTTGGTTTTGGGGGGGGGGGGGGGGTGCCCATGACAAAATGCTGTATGAGGGGGAGGAGGGAGAGGAGGCCCCAGCAAAATGGAAGATTTCGGGAGGGGGGGAAGGGCCGGGCCCCATGCCCCCCCCCCCCCCCCCTGGCTACGTGCCTGGAGGAGACCATCGGGCCACAGAGCCATGAGCCGTACCCTAAGACCCTAACAAAGTCACGACAGAATGGAATCCGGTGAGGCGATCACTTGCCGATTTCACTGCCGAGCCGCGAGCCCAGGAGGGAGCCCGCGCTGGATACAAGGGCACAGCTGTTGTAGCAGCTCTCATACAGGTTCGTAGTCGGAAAGTAGCGACTGTAGCCCATGCGCTTAAAAGGCTCCGTGTCCCTGGGAGTGGGAAAGAACCGGCATCATCGAGCACACAGTCGCGCCAGTCGGGGATCGCAAATCGTTCCTAGATGTATCCTAGACGTGCCACAGGAAGAGCTCTGCACGCAGACAACCTTTGCCATGCCTGTCTGGTGCGTGGTCGTGCGAAACAGAAGTTACACCCAACTTCAGAGTTTGGAAATTAACAAGTAGGCAGAAAAAAAAAAAAAAAAAGTCAATAACTGAGCTTTCAATACTTCGAGGATTGGGGTGTCTAAAATATATATATATATATATATATATATATATATATATCCCCCAGAACGAGAATCCTCAATAAATCCCTGTTACGAAAGTAAGTAAATGGGCAGGGCAATCCTCTCAATTGGCAATCCTCTCAAGGCGTCGACTCAGGATGAGCATCACCGGAGGAATTACGAGAGGGCAACCGTCTCAATTGGATAGGCACGCTGACTTTTTTTATTTTGTTAGACACAGGAAGCGAATCTGAAAGGGACAAAAAAGTGCGCGCGCGGGAACAGAAACAGAAAGTGTAATGCCATTGTTTCCTGTCCCCATTCGGACGAACCAGTGGCGTCACAAGGGGGGCGGACCGCCCCGGGTGCAGCGCTCAGGGGGGTGTCGCGGCGGGCCACATTGTGACGCCACGTGACACCACACTGTGACGTCACGTGGCGCCACACTCTAACGCCACGTCGCGATGTCACGGTACGTGATACCGTATATCGTCCAGGGAACTCCGTTTTTTTTTTGTTTTTTTTTTTTTTGTTTTTGGGGGGGGGGGGCGGAAAATTTGTAAGGATGCTATTCTCCCATTCTTTCGTGTGCACCGAGGGGTCCACCCATGTCAAATTGCACTCCGAAAAGGGGGGAGGGGGGGGGGGTCGACTTTGTTTGGGGGGGGGGGCGGCCGCCCCCCCCCCCCTTGGATCCGCCACTGATATCGTCACGTGACTTTACATGACGTCACGGTTAGTGTGCAGTATGATTGCGTGTATAGTCCTGTGTGCAGAAGAGTGCAGTACCTCGGCTTTCGCCGCAATTCACATAGAAACCGGAATTTTTCTTGTCGAACGTTTGAAAAGAAGCAAGCCAACCTGGTGATCATCCGTAGCCGTAGCCGACGAGCTCTGTCGAGCAGCTCCGACGGGGCCGCAAACTTGCGCATCTTGGGGCCCCTCGAGCGGACGTTGTAGCGGTACTCCAGCGGGTCCCTACCTCCGGCCCCGACCGGCCTGTTGCTATCCCACTGGGCGCGACGGAGCTGACGCACCAGCTGCACCCGGTAAGCTTCCACCTGGAACGGGAGTCCATCGCGGAGTCAGTATACCGTTTCTGCACATCCGATACGCTACGATATGGGCCCTCCGGTATGCACTGTGCAAGCGCTACCTTAGATGACTCGCATATGCGCAGTTCGCATGGGCGTACCAACCGGGGGGGGGGGGAAGGGGGGGGGCAAGGGGGGCGCTTACCACCCAGTTCTCAGAGTGGGGGGGCAAAGCATGTGTTTTGCCCCCCCCCCCCCCCCCAGAAAAAGCCGCCACTGGGCAGAACAAACCCTGGCCGGTGGCGCCCAAGGGATACCAAGTCAAAGAACAAAGAGCGGGTTGGCGAAAGTACAAGAGTCAAAGAAAGAATAAAAACACTTAGGGACAAGGACAGACAGCACAGTTCTTTCAACTAGCAACACACATTTACTGATGTCTCTCTCCTTCAATACATACAGTCTCCCTCCTAACTTTTGAAACTAATGAGGAAGTTACGAAAAAAAATTAATATATTTATATACACCTGGAAAAAGGACAATATCCCCAATTACACTACAAGATAAAGACAAAAAAATAAGAAAGAAAAAAGGAAACACCATTGACAAAATCAGATAGAGGGCCCTTTGACTAATTCAGCTCTGGCTTCAGGTAGTTAATCTCAACTCTGGACAAGCCAAGAGAAGGAGCAGCGATGTTGTGTTCGTCACCGGCTATCCTGTATGCTTCAATAATCTATCGGCCGAGCTGTTCTTGTGTCTTCCAATTATGCTGGTGTCTCTGGAACCGGGCTTCACAGTTCTTGCAGAGGCGTTGGTGAACACTATCGGATGAAAAGAGTCGCTTGAAGCACGGGAAACCTCGAGGACGTGCTCTCGTAGGCGGGTGTTCAGGCAACGCCCTGTCTGACCAATGTATCGGTCACCGCATGAAAAAGGGATGGAGCATACCACTCCCTCTTCACAGGGAACGGCCTGATTGGCATGTTTGATGGAACATCCTTTGGGGGCTTCGTTGTTGTTCACTCGTCTGCAAAGTTGTTTTTAGAAAATTGAAGTGTTGTAGCGCGCTGCAATTCCCTTCAGTTTGTGTGCAGAGTTGTGGACATATGGTATGGAGATAACATGTGCTATGTGGAGCACGGGGCCCTTGGGTAGCTAAAATTATCTGAACAAGAATAGTGCTCAGAAGACCTCGCGGATAACCAGCTTTGAGGAGACGTTCTTGTTGTTTTGCAATGCTTAAGGCGGCGGTCCCACGGCGGCCATCTTGAACAAGCCATTAGTTCAACCACTAGATGGCGGCACTCATCCGTGTGGCCAGAAAACAAGCTCGTGGCAGTGATGTTCCTCCTCTGCTCGAAATTTCCTCCTTTCTGCTGCTCGCCCGTGCACGTTCAGCGCTCAGCGCGTGCTCCCGCTGACACAAATGCCAGCAAACGTGCCAGTGGTGGTAGCAGTGCCCAGTTCGCACAGAAGCGGAGCCCAGCTAACTCATCGACCCGATCGAGGGTGCCTAGCTCGAGATCGAGAGGCTCACAAGCCAGTAGCTATCGTTTTAACTATTCAAGAATTAAAAACATAGTCAATCAATCAGTGAAGAATGTTATCAAACGTTAAAGAACATATATAAGACATGCCATGTCAGCATTTTGTTAATGAAAGATCTTTTGTACGACAAAAACGTTTAAATTCATTTTTGCTGTAAGTCAGAGCGCAGCCGACATAACAGGTCAATGAGGCCAATCAAGCAGAACCAAAAAAACACTATGTCACGGAGCTCAACATCCTATAGTGCGTTTGTTGTCACCGGTCAAAGCAATCAAGCTCAAACCATGCACTATGGCCTTGCGCTTTTAGTATGCGTGTTTGTGCTTGTGTATCTTTACCGCCGAATTCAGAAACCTCACTCAAACTACACTCACACTTAAGGGCCCCTCCACTTCCTCGAGGAAGGCGCGAGGGCCGGCGCTGGCCAATCGCGACGGCGGGTCCGTCCTCGCGATTGGCCAGCGCCGGCCCTCGCGCCTTCCTCGAGGAAGTGGAGCGGCCCTTAAGTGTGAGTGTAGTTTGAGTGAGGTTTCTGAATTCGGCGGTACTTTGACTGCATTCTGATCTATAATAAAACAAGCTATAGCAGACTTTTTTTTTTTTCAAGACGGGTGTTCAAAAGAGCGCTTTATATAACTCATCATTTTGATGGTAGTTTGATTAAACTTGAATACCAATTATCTGACCTTATAAATAACCACCCTAATATTGTTGAAATAGTACGCCGAGGTCGAAGACTCTGCATGTCCAAGAAAAGAGTAAAAGTGTATTTTGTAGCCCAACTGATTTAACGAGTGGGTAGCAGATTTCAAAGTGCATTTTATGGTGCTTTTCTTATTTTTTGCATTATTATTTAGGTCTATTTATAATTTGATGTTGAAAAAAAAATATACCAACCTCTTATATGTATCTTTATTTATATATATTTCTGTTTGATTGCAACAGATGTGAAGACTTTTACAGTAAAGCTGACATTGTATGTTAATTAACGTGATCTCAATGATGTCGATGGGAATGATTTCCATTTGAAACGTTTGATGACGTTGATATTAATTATGATAACTACGATGTTTAGCTGATGTCAATTTTATTATTTTATGCATAATTGATTTTTATACTGACACTGGTCCTGTACACCGTTGAATGCTGTAAAAAGGGGCTGATGGCCTGGTCAGAAGACTTTTAATGCGAGAAACGTATTTGCCCCACCACGCGAAAATCCGGCGGCGGCGGCGGCATGATTAAGCGATGGTACCAAAAATGGCCGACGGCGCAAAGAGTAAAAACAAGTCAGAAATGCTCGGATTGACGTCACAATTTTTACGAAGGTTTTTATAAACAAAGTAAATGAACGACTTTCGAAACAAACTTTGGTACATTTCGGTCTGGATGGGAATTGAATCCGGGCCTCCGGGTGCGAGACGGGCACGCTTCCCCGACTCCACGGCGGCTCCAAGGTCCTGGCTGACTAAGGTGTGCCTAGTGCGTTCGTCATTGCACACGTCCCGTCGCAACCATCTGGCTGACTAAAGGTGTGTCCAAGTGCGTGCGTCATTGGGCACGTGACGGTGCAGCCAATGGGGAGAAGGTGGCGCCACGTCATGAGTGTATAACATGAGCGCGCTGTTTCCCGCGCGTCACACACCGAATCAGCAAAAATAACGCATGTCGAAAAAATAAATCGAAAACTTTTCACGGAAAGGACTGCAGTGTTTTCATATTCCCACACGTAAGCAATCAAAAGTGTCTGTGCGGAATTTTCTTTTGTATTCTTTTGCCGCAGCCCCTCAGACACATGTATGTCTGGAAATAAGATTATTATTATTATTATTAACTCACGCACACAATATTTATTTTTATTTTTACAACATGTTCACGGGAGAACCGCCAAGCGGTCTGGACCATCTAAATTTCAGTGTGTCTTCACGTTCCTATAGCCGTCTGCACGTTCACGTGCAAATGTAAAAACACCGTAGACCGTCTTCTCTTTTCAAATGACAACGAACCGAAGCAGGCACGTAGCCAGGGGGGGCATGGGGCCCGGCCTTCCCCCGAAATCTTCCATTTTGCTGAGACCTCCTCTCCCCCCTCCACCTCATACAGCATTTTGTCATGGGCGCCCCCCCCCCTCCCCCCCCCCCCCCCCCCCCGAAACCAAATCCTGGCTACGTGCCTGAACCGAAGACCACATGAAGTGGTGACAACTCAGCCATTTTTCCGCCCAAACGTTTTTTTATGCATTTTGAAGTGCGCACAATCCGGTGTCACTCAGCTCGAGCCCGTAGCTTTGGCTAGTGCATAGACGCCATTTTACCGCCCAAATCACGCACCGAGTGCGCGAGAGCGTCACGCGCTGGCACATTCAGAGCAACCATGGATGTCTTCACCCTGAGACAGACAGACATGTATGCAACCTAGGCTAGAGCATATGGCTAGAGTGAACAGGCCATGATCTCTTACGGCTATTGCACCGCGAGTAGTAGCTCCCTGCGGCGGCAGCTTGGAGGGGTCGCTGTAACCCTACCTCTCCTACAGTGCTTTAATTCCTTCTGAGAGGCACGTCCTCCTCACCGTGTTGTCATTTTTGCTCGGGGGTTGAGTTGGATAAGTTTCTAGAGTAATTGGACCCACAGGTCGTGAGGCCAGCTGCCTTCAGGGACTTATGCGGAACACGTCTTTCTCTTCGTCTCCTTAAGAAACAAGTTTGTATAGACAAGAATTTAATTATTGTGAGCCGAAACTTATTTCAATCTGCTCACTACAGTTATTTCCAGCAAGTATAATTGCACACATTTTCAATCGCATTGGTCGGGGAACAGTTGTTCAGGATGGCTCAGGCGGCGTTGGGCATGGTTGTGTGGTCGCACCCCTACGCGGTTAAAGAAGTTCCATTGCTCCTCGGCGAGAGTGAAGGCCACAAGGAAACCGCTCTCTAGCCCGGTCATGGAAGAACATGGCAGGGCAGCACTGAGCATCTCGCTTGATTTTATTTCGCAATACTAATTGCGGCGACTCAGAAAAAAAAAGAAAGAGAACGCGAG